>JAOVVO010000227.1:0-110219 GCA_028564675.1 Onchocerca lupi
TATATATATATATATCAATCCAAGTCTTATCAAAACAGAATTTCTATAATGATTATTATGGCAATATACTGATAACAGCAATGAGGGCAACATTAGAAATTTATAACATAGGTAACAAATTTAGAGCGAAAAAGACCTAATTCACAAAATGTAGTATGAAAGCGAAATACAAATCACAGAAAAAAATGTGAAGATATCAATCTATTATTCACAATATTTTAATTTTAAACTTACTGCGAAAAGATAGCTAGAGCCATTTTTTCACTTCCGTCACTGCTCTCATTCGATATTGCTCCTAATCCACTCATGAAAGCGCTTAATTCACAGATAAATCACGACAGATAAAATGGATTATGGCAAACAAGAGAAGAGAAATAAACAAGTTCAGTTTGCCAAATTTGAGAGATCTATTTCTTTTTGGCAACAACAGAATAGAAGCACTGTTGCTGCGAACCGGCAGTATACGAATCAAATATTTTCTAGTACCATTTTCTTGTGAACTTCTGTATGCTCCACAACCTAAAAAACATATTCGCAACAAACATCTGTAGATCGATAACATATGAAACATAAACATTTCTACATATTCAAAAAACCTAAGAAATGATACATGCTAGCGGTCTCGATTTTGGAATATTTCTAAATATCCAAGGCACCTAAGAGATGATGTAAGAAGATAAGCGAAACTGTACTGGCCTCAAGTCACATTTTAATAGCTTCAAAGTTGCACTGAAGACTTGAAACCTTATCATCTTGGTGAATAAAAAAAAAAAAAAAAAAATGGTATTTCATATTTTTCGACATCGGGAGTTTGCAAGAAAACTTTGAACTGGAATTATCGTTTACTCCAATTCAAAATGTAGTAAAACAAGGGCTGATATAATGTCATCTCTTTGTCAAGAAGGTGGGTAAATCTCAACTGATCGAGTAATAGAATGTAAATCTTTAAAAGCAATCACCTGCAATAAATTCCGCAAAAACAAAAATTATAAGGAATTTATAATAAATTTGAAAATTAAAAATTACATCGCAGAACTCATCAAACGATATTTTGCCATCGCCATCTTTATCATGAAATAATATTGTTTTATCAACTATCTGTTGCAGTTGGTTATCTTTTAAATTGTTTCCCACCATCATTTTTAAAACCTGAAACTTAAAATAATTTACTAATTGAGAATAAAATGATTAAAAATTTCAAAATGACATTATTTCTTCTGTCACATCAATCAATCTAATCATATCTTGAGGAAAATTACGATCAGTGTCTCCTTCCATAGGTTCTTTCGCTATTTTCCTTTCAATAAAAGAGAAACAATGAATAGAGAAATAATTAGATTTATGAAAGATAAGTTTCAAATATTCATTTTCTTTCATGGCAATACACTATTATTACATGCTTATATTATCAGACTATCTTGACAAATAGTTAAATCTACATTTCAATGAGCAGCAAGTACAGCCTACATTTCAATCAGCAGCAAGTACACTACAGAATACTCGAAAAAATCCAACACAGAAAATAATGAATAAATACTTATAACAAGATGGAAATGAAGTCTCGAAAAGTCAATTACGTTATAAAGAAGAAGCAAGGAAAAGGAAAGATTTTCATAGGAACTCAACGACATGCGGATGCGAAGCATATTTAAAGTGGCAATGTTTTTTAAATTTTCATCTTGCTACATTAACTGCTACTAGCAAGACTAACTTGAAAAAGCTCCCCATTCGAGATATATCCATCCCGATCCATATCATATATACGAAATGCAACTGCAAATAAATATGATTTCGTATTACAGTGTTGAAAATAATTCCAAAAATTAAAGGAATGTTCCAAGTGTCTTCTAGAATTTCTAATACATCTTCTTTCTAATCTACCTTTCAGAAATCAAAATTATAATTTCTGCTTAATTCAATAATTATTCTTTACTGATACTTGTAAAAATTTCCTCTTATATTTTCTGTATGCCATATTCATTTTCGCATTTCGCTATACAGCGAGAAAATAAGTTTTTGATACAAATACTGCTTGTTATAGGAGTATTATTTTAAAGCATAGCTCTCTTTTATTCGATACTCCTAAATTGCTGAACTGAATTTTGTACCAGTTCATTACTGCGGCTAGAAATTTCCGTAAAAAATTACAAAATTCGTAATTTCCTATTAATTTCTTTTCAGCCATCGAAAAAACCTCAAACTGCAGCTGTGGAAATTTATGTAGAGTACAACCGCCAATCCATCTTTTTAAAAGAAACTAAATTTACAAACTACCGTATTTCATAGGAATTTGTATAACTTTATGCAAATACACCGGACCTTGAGAAGAAATGTTTGCTGGGTTTCAGTACCTCTTATTTCATACAATACAAAAAAAATTACGCATTATAACAAAACTTACACTTGAGCTTTACTGTTTTGTCACCTTTAACACTAAACTGAGATATTCCCTGGATGAATTCTGAAAATAACGTACTCTGTCATATTTGTGTTTTAAAAAATAAGGAAAATCTAGGAAACTAATTCAATTTTGGAACGATATAAATCCAATAATTTTACATAAAAAATCAGCGTTAAACCTCTGAAATCAACTTCTCCATCACCATCTTCGTCGAATATATCAATAACTCTTTGGACCAATGGATTCTGTTGTAATTCTGGTAATGACATAAATTCGTCAACACTCAAACTTCCTGAACCATCCAAATCCAATTTTTTAAAGCGTCGTGCTAGGCGCCGCAATTCATATGCATCAACTGGAAACAAGATTAAGAAAATTTATGAAAAACTGCTTAAGTAATAAATTGTGTGGCTTTAAAACGAGTCATATATTGGTCTTCTACTAAATCTAATCTATATAACTCATAGTGATACAAAAAGGAAAGCTAAAGGAAATGGAAAGTTATTAACGGTAAGCTGAAGATTGATAACATAAACAAGCTTGCTGGATAGAACAAATTAAATGATATGAATCACGATAAGTACGGTGATTGCGTGGACTGAAGGAAAAAACAATTGATATTTTAGCTTCCATCTTTTTCAGAAAATTCATATATATATATCATGTACCGCAAGTAGCATTTCAAAGATAACTACCTTTATGATTCTTGCGTTTTAATAATGGCTCCTCATGCTGAGTCCCTATCCTCAAGGCTATGAATGATTAAGGTAATTTACTAGCATACTGTTGAAAAGCAAACTAGTTCAAAATAGAACATGGCTGTTAGGTAATACTTTGATCAACTTCTATTTTTTGTTTGAATTAATGAACAAAGCCGAATAGCTCAGCAATTCAGAAAAAATAAATGATTAGCTTTATAATTTCGTATCAAATAAGTGCCAGCAAACATATAAATACAGGAACTTGCGATTAAATTTCAAAGAAAAAAAAACTACTTGAGCTGGTGAAAAAAAAAAAAATGTAAACTTACAGTTACTGCACATTTCCATCGGCAAGGATGCCTCATTTCCCTGAAATATAATGCCATTAATTTCAAGCTACCGCTAAAAGATTTGCTAAAATTGCTAATCTGAATAAAAAGAGAGGTATTCTCATCAGCAATTATTCCTTAAGAAAGAATATCTCACAAATAGATTTAAAAAGTTTCTGAACAGAGTTGCAAGTTATGCTTCATTCCTCAAAAACTTCCTGTGAGTTATAAACCTTCTAAAAATGAATTTAATCACACGATTCACATATGCTGGGGAACTGGAAATAATCCACCAACAGAAAGTAGTCAGTGCTTTTGCTGTTTGTAAAGGTTGACAGTAGATCTGCATAGAAAAACTGCACACTAATGGCTTCTAAAACATATCATTTTTATTTCTATCTTTAAATCAAATTTAACATTTGAGAAAACTAACCATTGTTATTCGGAAAAAGATGATGAGAATAATAATGAAGGCGAATATGAAAAGGAAAAATATTGACTATCGTATGCTTTTTTTTTCCAATCCTAAATAAAACATTCTTTAGACATGACGCTCATAAAACTCAAAAAATGACATAATAATACATACATAGGTAGATGAATTAGGGGAAGAAGATAGTGAAAGTTAATTGTATAAATCAAGCAAATTGGTATCTTTGATGAACTTTATAAGAATCAGTTTATATACAAACACTACCAGAGGTCAAATCTACCACTCTCGCCTCCTATCATAAACAAACAAGATAGAGTTGAAAAACGCGGCACGGTAGTAAGATGAATCGGTTGGTTTTCTCAATGAGGAGAGGAAGTTGACACTGCCAGGATGGCACATTCACTCCTCTTGTAAACGCAGCATTTCAGGATTGAGGCAAGAGAAGGATAACAATGTGAGGAATTTCACAAGTCCATTTTATTTCAAATTAATGTAGAGAAGACCATTTTACGTCTGTTTACGATAGCAATACAGAGCATTTACTTGTAAGTTCGATTCTAATATCGCAGCATCTGAATCGTATAAAAACAGTCCGATCTTTTCAAATCGCTGTCCCATCATGAAAGAGGCATAACAATCTTTTCTTTACAATCGAACTTCTATCAGGCTTGTATGGTACAGCCATAACTCAATTTTAGCATCGCGGACTGCAATAGAGGGATCTTCTACAAATTCATAAAAATAAACAAAGCCGTGGAGCAAACACACACACATACATATGAGAATATCTCAAGATAACAGAAAAACAATTGAAAAAGAGACTCGGCTGTTGATGAGGAATAAGAGGAAGAAATTTGAATTGAGATACTATGGAATCAACGAGAATTCGATGGAGAGAGGAAGGGAGGAACTAGTAGGATGGAGAAATGAATGGTCAGAAAGTGTAAGGTATGCTAGGCCAAGCGGAGAGGATGCTGGGCCAGGCGGAGAGGAAGTGCACAGATAAGTTTCCCGATGGAGTCGATAAGATGCTGATGAACAGCAGAAGTGCACAAATGGCAGCGGTCCTCAATTATTCATTTAATTTAGCACATATACATGCGCTAATCGTATGCCGTTTCCAACCTGGCACTATAATCATTTCGGACAATTCGAAGCTCTTATTTTGAAGTATTTGTCACCTGAAGTGCAAAATTGTCAATAATCTCTTGAATAGACTTCTTTCCTGAATAGGCTCCTTTTCCGACACATGCAGTCTCACTTACATTAGCCAAGAAGCGTTATCAATGAAGAAATCTCTGAAAATTTGATGAGACAAATAAAGTTTCCTATTTTATATATATAAACATAAAAAAAAAAAAAAAAAAAGAAGTGGTGTGATTGCTGCCAAATGAGGCGAAATGATAATGCTGGCAAAGGGAAGGGAATGGAAAATCGGTCCGAAAAGCATGGCCAAAAAAATAATATAAATTGAATTGCTCAGACTGGGCTTTCTTGCTTGATTGAAATTGAATTATCAATTATCATTCGTTTAGAATCTTTTTCATATTATATTTCCTCAAATTCTAGTCATATTATCAAGATTATTTGATATCTATTTTAAAAACTTCCGAAAGATAAATATAAATTTCAGAAAAATATTCTAAAAAGAGTTTTTAAATTATTGAAATTTCAACTAAATGAAACAATGAGATAAAAGAATGCAAATCTGAAAGTGAAATTCACAATGTTGGTGGTAAAAATGCGGAATTTTCGAAAGAATTAGTCTCATTCATGTGATGTCTCAGACTGAGGCTTTAAAGTCTTGATAGCGAAATTGAAATGAAGCTAATGCAATTAATGAATTTTACATAATTCGGTGTTGAAAAATGGCGAATCTTGCAGATGGGAATGAATGCTTGGGCAGCATAACTTATAAGATTATAATTTTAGAAGGGCTTAGAATATTATATTTCAAGTTCTAAATCGCTTATATCTTTTTCATCTATAAACCATCAATTATCACTTTTCTTCATTTTATCGTTTTATCAACTTCATTGATCACTTTATTTAGAGCAATTTTTCAATTTGTTTGCATCTGCTGTGCAAAAATTTTCGGATGTTAATACAAACCAGAATCAGAAAAAATTGCAAGCAATAGAAAATGAGAAGGCTGAAAAACTGATTCAAGTGTTCTGATCAATTTTTATTGTTATTTGAGTAATTTGCAGTAAAAGATTACACTTATCAACTCTTCAACATAAATTTTTTAAATAACAAAAATTATTTAAGATATTTGTATCATTTTTTTAAAGGCTTGTTGGGATAATTTTGTTGTTTGAAATATGCTATGCGTTTATATTGACAATGACTAGACTTTCTGACATTTCCGCTTCACGATAATAATTCAAATTTTCATAAAATTTTGCCTCTTCATTTAATTAGTTTGAAAATTTTTTCTACTTGAGAAAAAAGAGAAGCATGGATTAACTGTTCGTGCACTTTTTGAATGGGACTATTTTAAAGTGCATTATTTACAATTCCCTATTTATATATTTCATTCCGATTATGCAAAGAACCATCCGAAAATTTTGAAATAATTTAATTGGTGATCTGTTTTCCCAACACAAACTTGAAGAAGCATTTTGTATCAAAGTGACTTAAATTTTACATTGTTGAGTAAAGTAAAAGTAATGGTACCAAGTATCATCGTATAGTCTCAAAAATATCGATCAGTCTGTTTTAAATTGTTGATGACACTATATTTCATTTATGTCATTCATTGTATCCTCTAGTAATATGTTTTATTTTATGTTGCAAATGGAAACTAAAATTTAAATGTTTCATTGATAAATTTTCTACAAGTATAATTGTAAAATCAATCCACCAATTTAATATTGATTTAATAGTTTAAAGTTCAAAATTTTTAACATTTCAGTATTGTACAGATTTTCTATTCTGAATAAATATTCCCGAAAAGATAGAGAAGGGAAAATTTGTCTTAAAATTCTGATGAAGCTATTTAATCTCGCAAGAAAATGATATTTTTGACGAGATATTGACTATTCTTTTAGATTTTCCTTAATTTTAATTGCATTGAAAGCATCGAAGAATTCTTGCGATGTTCACACTGAAATTTTTAATATCATTCGAAAAAAAAAAAATGCAAAATTAAGAATGAAATATTTAGTACAAATCATTTCTCATCCTCATCTGAATTTTCTATTCCAATACTCCACTCCGATTCATTCTAAACTGATATTTTCAAAATAAAGACCGTTAAATTATGAAGATCATTCGAAAGACTTCTCAAAGAGTATGAAGATGTCATAAAATAAATTAAATTAAAAAAATAAGTTCCATTCTGTTTAAGTAGGCAATGTGCTGATTTAATTGCATTCATTTTTTACTTATTTTAGTTTTGATATTTCAACTTGTTCGATACGAGTGTGAATCAAATTGAGATAGTCGTGAGTTTTTAATTATTCCATCGTCTTAATTTCAAGGATTTTATTTCGAGCGATTAAAATTCGATCCAATAGAAAAAATTCGAGAACGATTTCCAAAAATTTTTGGGTCGTAAAATGCAGTTAATATCTTAAATGGAGATCGAATTCAAATATTTAAATGGGAAAATGTTTTCTGGTTTTGATCCGATCAATTTACGGTCAAATAGTATATGCGAAATTAGATATCTTCGAGTCACAGATTATTATAGATCATCCGATTTGTATTTTATAAAAATCCTACCAGTTTTTCTACATTTATTATCAGTCTCTTTCTTGCGGTATCTTCCTATTAACCTAAAAAATTTTAAACAAGTTTGCAAAGCTTCATAAAACTCACCACGTAATATGTTTGTTGTAGTTCGAATTTGGATCAGCTGTAGCTGAAAACTTCACTTAGCTTCTTTCTGAACTATTGATGACTAATCAGTCTTTTTCAGCAATTTTTCTTTTATACCTGCTATTATCAGAAAATAAATCACAAGTTTATGTTTCTTAAGATCAACTATCTTAAAAATTTGACCTAAAAAATTGCCGCTCTTTTTTATTAAACTTTTCCATTATATAATCTGTAACTTTATGTTTAAGAGTTTGTCCTTTAAATAATCTTTGAAACTGCCTCTCTGATCTTAAATGCTTCACTATTTCATCAAACGGTATATTCTTATCGACATACTGATTCACAGCAACATTCAAAATATCATTCTAAGTCAACGATATTTTATGTCCTGTACTAAACTTCATAAATAACACCGCAACTTTTTTTTTCTTTTAATTTAAAAAAATTCAAAAGGTAACTGACACATAAGCAAGCTTTTTCTTTGCAAAGGCAGTAAAATAATGAAGATACCTTTAACAAAACGATTGATGACCAGTGAATGATAACGTTCTACAGTAAATTATCAAGCACAATTTTAACCTTCAAACAAACAATACCGATTATAAGGTAGCGAATATGCTCAGGTGGAGTGATATCTATATAAATAAAAATGTAAATGCTACCCGTTAGAACTCTAATAACTCCTCAAGTTCTCCACCGATTTTTTCCAAATTTTGATACAACCTTGCATTCAAGTAGGTGAGTGATCTTTTATACACCTTATTACTTTTTTTCACGTGTCACGCACGTGACAACTAAAAATAAGTGAGGAGACGAAGTTTATTGGCTCCGCCTTCCTTTTTTTCTCTCATTCTCCTTCTTCCGCGCATCTCTCTATCCTTTTTCCTCTCATTCTCCTTCTTCCGCGCATCTCTCTATCCTTTTTTCCTCTCATCCTCCTTCTTCCGCGCATCTCTCTATCCTCTCTTTTCTCACTCTCCTTCTTCCGCGCATCTCTCTATCCTTTTTTTCTCTCATTCTCCTTCTTCCGCGCATCTCTCTAATAGTAACAGCAGCCAGCCTTCTTTTTTTCTCTTATTCTCCTACTTCTCATCTCTCTAATAGTAATAACAGTTAGCCTTCCTTTTTTTCTTTCATTCTCCTTCTTCCTCCCATTTCTCTAATGATAATTATAACCCGCCTTCCTTTTTTCTCCCATCCCCCTTTTCCTTCAATTTCTCTAATAATGATTAATAATTAGTAATTAAATAATAATAAATGATGATAAACAATAGTAAATAATAATGCATAATAATAAATAACAGTAAATAATATTAGATAATGATTAATAATAATAAATAATAACAAACAGTAATAACTAATAATAATAATTAGTAACAATAATAATTAATAATAATAATTAGTAATAATAATAACTAGTAATTATGATAATAATTCATTACAATAATTATTATAATAAACGATAGTTAACAGTAATAATAATAATTAATAATCCCATTTTTAGAGATTTCGTCGGTAAATTAGTATCCTTTTAGGGATTTCATTGGGCAAATCCTTAAATATCTGCTATGTGCCATTATGATAAGACACATTAAGGATTGATTCTGATCAACACAATTTCGCACTTTGAATCTTTAATTATCTGAAGGGTATACAGTATTTTTTGTTATTCTGTGTAGATGTAGAGATTATCTGGTTTGATGATTCTAGAACACGCAACATATAATTTTCCATGTGAGAAGCAATCGGTCTCTAGATCTAAATCGCACAGTTCCAAAGACTGACTCTGAATTTTGTTGATGGTGAATGCGAACGTCAATCGAATTAGGGAATTGCAGTCTCTTAAACTGAATTGGCATAATATCCGTTGGAGTCGCAGGAATTCAAGGAATAAGGACATTTCCACCTTTGATAGATCTGTCAAGATTGTTGCTTTACGAAATTGATTATTAATTTTTTTACTGCAAGCTGCGTGTCGTTGCAAAGTTTTAGCTGGTTGATATTTCGCAACATAAGAACTGGCATGCCAATTTTCAATTGCATACGTACGATGGCATCCCTGGCAGATCGGATGAATTCATAAATTCTGTTGGATAATTAACCGTTTCCTCTGTCTCCGTAACAGTATCGACGGACTTTATGTTACTGCCCGGCTTTGAATGTCAGACTGAATAATAGGGTGAAGTTCACCGGACGTCTTTATTCTTGGAGGCAAGAATAGTTCGTTCACTCAGCTAATCGTGATTCTTATAATTGGTTTGAATATCGGGAAATACTTTTTCAGCCAACCCTTCCTTTGATGTTACAAAATTGTAAGAGTTATGAGGCAATGAAATTCGTCCTGAGGTCAGATCAACCGCCACCTTTCCGTTCCCAATTTCCAGCAATTTCCCAGCTGATCGATAGTTTTGCAGCTGGACACCCTAATTGTAGCTATTCTAACGTCTTTACGTATCGTCACAAAGTAGTATTTCAAGCAAGCATTTATTTCGTTCATTGGTGTCGACTGAGGAAGAGATTTGCCTGAAATTTCTTCCAAGCACTACTAATGCGTTCCCAAATGGTCTGGTATTTTCACGCAAATCTTACAATGATCGATCAAGAGCCTCGACCGATTTTTTGGGCGCCATTGTACATTCATCCCAAACAATAAATTTGCATTTTTCAATACTTTCCCTTTGCTGGATGCTTTGGAAATGTTGCATGTGAGAGTTTCAATGGCATACTGAGTGGCAATTCCAAAGCAGAATGAGCAATTCTTCCACCTGGTAGTAATGTTGCAGCTATCCCGGACGATGCAAGAGCTAAAGCTCTGTCATTTTGAGATCGAATTGCTGCCAAAATCAATCTAATTAAAAACATTTTATCAGTTCTTTCTGGTGCATCCAAAAAGAAGATTTCTTCAACTCCCTTATTGATAGTTTGCATTTTTTGATCGTAAATGCCCGTTTGCTCAAACGTTAGCTTAGGAATATTTGATTGCATAATCTGACGAGAAACAATCGTGTTGTAATTTTGTTCGCGATTCAATTCTACATCGAACGAAGCAACGATTCGGTGATGGCAATTTCAATTGATCGGGAACTTTGTTCGCGATTTGTAAGCAAAAGTGTTCATTCATTATCAACGCTTCGTTGTGGATTTCTGCTGTGAAATTCATTTCATATTTGAATTTTTGTTGCGTATTCAACGGAGAATATCTTCAGCATATGCGATTTATATTTCTCTCATAACTCTGCTGGAGATGAAGGAGAGCAGACATTCAATATGATTCAAAACAATGTACGAATTTGATTTGAATATAACGTGTTGCATTCTTCATTAATGCATACATTCCAATGTCGGCCGTTCTCCAATAAATTCAAAACTTGACATGAGCTGCGGAAAGTAGCATGTGTAACGCCGTTGACAACTTTTTATTTCTGAAGGATGGACCAGGCACATTTACTAACAACATGCAAAAGAAGAAGCTAAGCACTTTGTATGCATTTAACAGCAAAGGCAAATATGGAATAACTCACCGGTTATTTACTTCGATGTCACCATTCCACATTTGCGTGGTTGCTAATTTACCGCCATCTTCTGCTGATCTTCTGTACAAAGGATATTCATCATTTCTTGTAACTGTATTGGATATTAATGCTCGAGGATATCGCTTGCAGTATTTTCCGTCTATCATGCTTGGTAAATTTGAATTCAGTTTACCGCAAGTTCCATGTATCATATTTTTTGTCATAACGTTACAGTTTCTGCGCCGAACGACGTCATTTGGATATGCGAGTTGTATTTCTTGACGCTTTGATTCGTTGGTATATCCGGCCAGCAAAGTTTTTAATACCTCTAGCGGTTCTTCAAATTGAGGCAGTTTAATTTTTCCGGCGGCGCAACACATTCTTTTCGTTTTTCCATTAAATTTCAGAGCCTTGCAATAAAGACATATTTCAGTCATAGAGCGGATGAAGACACGCCGGCTCAAACTTTAATCATCACTTGGGTTGTACCGGAATGCAAAACAATTTTAATCGCGTGACTGCTGAACATGGAATCATGTTTTACGCTGATCAAGAAATACTAAAGGTGAAGTAGCGCGACATAGTTCCAAAGGGATGACAAACATGTTTACCACCAAAACGCTTCAATTCACAGATAAACGACAAAGATCACGCAGCAACAGCAATTATTCGGAGTTCCAAGAATTCCAGTTCAATAGTTCGAAGCGATGCAACAGTACCAACTATTCAACAGTTTAATTGAACAGTATTCTTTTCTATCAGCGACAAAGGAAAGAATAACCCAGCAATTAATTTGGCTAGATGTTCTCTGATAATTGTCTGTTATGACGAATCACTCTTTATCAATCAGTAAAACCTTTCTTAACAGCATTCATCTCTCATACAAGATACAAAATACCTCCTCGCACCTAATGCTGACCTAGCCGAATCATAATAGCAAGAATCAATCTCCAATCCAACCAAACCACAAATCAAATAACAAAGTATCAGTTTTTTTTTTCCTCAACACTAGAAACATGTTCTTTCTCTTTTCTTTTTTTGCACTTCACCAGATTGAGCTACAGCAACGCATGTATAAAAACATGCGCGTATTCGAATGCAAAGTTGTGTCAAAATTTCAGAGCAATAGGTAGGAACTTTTCAATATCTAAGATTTTGAATTAATATAGATAAGGCGTGCGTTTAAGAACTTCCGGAGGTTTAAGATTAGCTGGAACCGGACACGCGAAGCGTGGCCGGCCCCCATAAACTAGTTAACAATAACAGATGTAGGCAATATTTAAAGCAATATGATAAACCATTGATATGCGTAGTAATTTTACAGATAAAACGGACAGCAATAACACTATGATGATGATGATATGAGGAATTGTTAATTTCAGTAGCCCAAGATATCATCATAGTATTATTGTTAATATATTATCATGAGAACACGTCTCTCATCCTCATCAACAGATCTGCTTAAGATCTTTATTTTATTCTTGTTTTTTTGATTTAATTCATACATGATGAAAAATTAATAACGTGGATTTTCAAAAATCAATAAATTAAATTTTTGATCAAAGTACAATAAAAGAACAATTAAATTAAAAAATAGTGAAATTAATGTAAAGATGACATAAGAAATTAATGGAAATAAAAAATTAATGAAGTCACAGATGATGGAATTATAAGGAATTTCAAAAAATGACTCGACTAAAATATTTAATAATTGCAGTTGGATTATAACAAGCGTTCATTTTATCTCAATATTATTTAGTTAAGGAATCACAAACAATCGAAAATCCAAAAATTTCAATGCACTAAATACTAGAAAATTTAAAAAATTTGAAGTCTAACATATTGGATTCGTCAGCAAAACAGTTTCATTGCATATCTTTTAAGAAAAATTAAATATTTTTCATCAGCGAGGTGGAAATCAAACAGAAAAAGGAGCACTAAGATGAATCATAAGTTTATGAAATTAATTCAAAAAAGCATAAATTCCATGCTTGTTTTGCTTCTTCATTCAAGCAGCACTCTTATTCAGGACTCAAATAAATCTATTAAAATATGCTTGAGTAAATAAAGTTAAATAACTGCCTTGCTTTTTCTCCTTCCTTTCTTTTCTGGATTTCAGAATTATAATACAACCCGCATTGCAATAACAGATCAGGCAATTTTATAAGAATGGGCACACATTGGAGCACTTGCAAATACTTAACCTTTATTTGCTAAAACTACATCTATCTCACAGGAAGTTGGCAAACTCTTGTGTTTTTTTTTTTTTTTTTGTTGAGTTATTTTGTCTTTGAATTTATCTTTGAAAATTTTAAAATAACGAAAAAAAAAAAATGAAGCTTCAAAAAAAGAAGACTACAAGCTTATCTATGAATGATACAATTGGTGCATGAGTATCAATAAGTTAGACCTCAATGAGTGCATCATTGCATGGAATATTTAAATTTGGATCGAAAAATAATTAAATCAAAGCGGAAAATAAGGAATTCATTTTCATTCTAAACAAATCCAAGCTGACCACATTGAAAATCTTGCTTCATCATTGTTGCCATTGTTATTCACTCGATATTTACTTAATTTAATTGATAAGCAGCTAAAAAATTTAGATTAAAGTAAAATTAGTTTTAAATACCTAGTAGTAATAATTATTATAGTGATTAGACTAGAAGCCAGCAAAGAAGCGACTTTTAGCGAGCTCTTAAAAATATTCAATAATAGCTTCACAGCTAGATAAATTTAAAAATATAGATACTTTAAAAGTATGGCTATATCAAGTCAAAAATCACGATTTTATTTTTATAACAACAGATCACAGAACATTTTCGAGGAAAGACCGAATTAGAATAATATTAATTCAACAAAATGATAATGTGTCTTGAGTTAAGGACAAAATCAATTAAGAGACAATGAAAATGCATTTTAAACAAAATCATTAAAAATAAACGGAGTGGTTGAATATTATAAGTTTTTCTACCTTATAAATTATCTTACTTGAAGCATGCAATCCAGAATCACTCTATTTGTATGAAGAAAGTCTGGGATGGCATCCTAACGATGCTTCTCGATAATCCAAAATTGTTTTCAAAATTTCATGATCTTCGAGTTGTAAAACAGCGAGGATATCACGGCATTTTTTCAGTGAAAATTCATACAAATATCCAACAGTATTTAGACATACTCGGCGCACATCCATGAGCTCTGCGAATATTCCCGTAATCAGCATGTCATCAATATGAACATAAGATAACGGCTTTTCGAGAGCCATCAGGAGGCGTTTTGCCGTTGCAGGCGAAAATAACCATGCACCACCAGCCAAATAGGTCGGATAGGTCACTGATGCATAAATCAGCGAATTCAAAGCCCTGAATTCGCAATTAATTTAGAAATTATCCACGAAAAAAGTTCAACTGCTTTAAAAGCCAAATAAGTATCTAAAATTATGAACAGTCGAAGTACCAGCATTTTGTTAAAATTCGGTCCAAACCCTCCCTATCATTAATTAAATTTCTCAAATCAGTATTATTTAAGAATCTTTCTTAAATATCAAGGCAATAAATTTAGTCAGCTTAGCTGAACCGTAAAAAATACACCATTTACTGCTGTCTTCGCGGCGTGCTTTTGCACCTTTCCAACATCTTCCATATACGGCTATCAAATTGGTATTTAATTTCGAGGTATACGAAGCAATTTTATCCGGAAAAGCCACTATATCTGGATCACCCTATAATGCATTTTACAATCTATTTTCTTTATTTCAACGGTAAGTTTTATACTACAGATAACCAAATTAGTTAAGAGCAGTGTTACAAATTATCGAATCAAATAATGCCAAATTGATTATAAGTGTAAAACTTTGAAGCAACCAATTAAAGAAGAAATGCAAATATAAATTTAACCACAATATCGATAAGACTTTAATTAAGAATTTCTTCACTATAAAAGAGATAATTGAAAATTTCTTCATTAGATTTCTTCCATTATTATTAAGAAAAGTTTGTTGGCCACAGCGCACCGAGTCACATGTTACCACACTTTAAATTTCGGCAATATTGCTATTAATGATTGTATTAATATCCCATCAAAAATTTAAAATAAGAAAATGCTCTGCAAAATTACCTGCATAAAAAATCGAGGTTTCTGGCAATTTCGAACTATCCAACTTAAAATGTTTAATGACTTCAGTGTCATGTTATTATATGTATCAATCATATCAAAAACGATCAGATCGTCGTATCTATTAGCTTCCAACTCTATCAATTCATGTACTTCACCTACTTTTTCAACACCCAATACAAATATCTAAAAAATGGATATTATTTACGAAGATTAAGCAGCACAGATCAGTAATAAGCCCAAAATATTTAAAGTTGCATGAATTTTACTAACTAAGGAATGTTTCAGAGATCCAGCCCATGTTGAACGAATGATACTCCTCCACCTCGTATTTCTTGGATGAGTACGAATAATATAAAAAACAGGTACATTAGGACACTGTTGGAAACTAGGACTCAGTAATATCCTAGAGTCCGTAAAATTATACATTATTGCTTTAGTTGCTTCATACGCTAAAAATTAAGATGAACGACTAATTATTTGGTTTTGAGAATCCTTCATGTCACAATTATTTTTCAACCGTAGGAATTTAGAATGTTAAACCAAAATTCTATAATTCTGAAAATTCGAATCCCAAAAAGGAAAGTTGTGATTTTCATGAATTTGAAATTTCAATAGATCAAAAATACGAATTAAATAAAGTCGTTCCAATATGTTATTTCTCGAAATATGAAATCGATAACCTCGCTTGGCATTAAAAGAAAAATTTATATATGTATGCAATAACATGATGGAAGAACAGAAAATGATGACCATACAGCAAACATTTATGATTTGTGGGCGCTTCAAAATTGCTCGTTTCAACCGCCTGTAAATAATCAGTTAAATCAAATTTAAATTAATGATTTAAAAACCTTTGTTCAAAATTGCAAAATAAATAATTTGAAATAGAGTAACAAACGAATAATAGCATATGTAAAAAAGCAGAATAAATAAAAAGTTCAGGCATGCTTGGATAACATAATGGATGTTAAATAGCATTTGTATAGCTTTGGCTTCCTGTCTTGCCGTTTTAGTCAAACATCCTAATCCAGGAATAAAATGATGAAAAGAAATAAAGAATTGAGCAATGCAGAGTTAACTTAAATTTAATCGACTTAATCTTATTTCAATATGCTATAATGTATGTTCAAAAAAAAAGGAAAATAGAAAGTTCGATTGAAAGAGAGCAATCAAGATATAGCCAATATAACTGCGACAAATCAAATACTTAACAGGTAAGCTTCACTTTTAATTTTACAAGTCCGCATTAGGAATCGTTTCTAATACACTGATATTTGACTATATCAGAAGTGCACAATCAAAAGATATAATGATTACATGATAATAATGCTGTGCATAAAATTATTTATAAAGACTGGATAAACTAAAAAGATTTCATGATGAAAATCATGCTTTTAAAATTCAATTAAAAATTTTCCAAATTTTTTCGAAAAATATAAAGAATTGAATTTTGATTCTAATTCTAAAATAATTTATAAGCAATCAATCATGTAAAACTCACCGAAATTCGTTGTAATATTTCATAATAAATGATATACCATACTCAACCATATAACATTTCCTTCCGCTAAAGCTGCAAAAAAGAAATGATAATGTTTATGTCGATGTGAAATAAACATTAGCGAGAACGCTTCTCTCTCTCTTCTGAATCATTGAAAGAGATTTTAGGAAAAGATTATTTTAAAGAAATTATTGGAATGAATTAGCAGCCTCAACTTATGAATTGTTTATTCTAAAAAATCAAAGACATCTATTCTGAATCACTGTCTAAAAAGATATTACATATCACTTATCACTATTCTTATCATGAATAGACAAAGAAATCCCATTTGTCGCATTAATGCGGGAAAATGATTCCAGAACTGAAATGCCGAGGAACACTCATAGCGCTGTATACGTCATGCTCGGCGTGCGGGCATGAGTAGCTAATCGATATATCGCGTTTGAGTACCGCACGGTCGTGGCTTTTAGAGGAAATTCAAGTACGCCCCCGTTTTTCTGTAGTTTATCATAAATATTGCAAATCCTGACTTCTCTGTAAAGTAGTGTCTCGAATAGTGCCGAGCATGAAACTCGTCAAAACAAACTCATAACCTGAGCCGTTTGTTTGCTAATTTAATCCAATGGGTTGTATTATATAAACATATGACAAGCATAAAGTGAATTCTTCGAAGACAGATTCTCTCTCAAGGAAGGCAGACGGATTCCATTTTTGCTGTCTTTATCATGCTGGATTCCAGCAGCAGGCAGGTGAGTAGGAGAAAACAGGTAGACAGGTGTAGCAAAGTTTCAATTAATGACGCAGCTTTGCAATTTGATTACATACAACTGCAACAGAACAAATGAATGAAAGACATATTGATTTGCTTTGCTATTAAAAACTCGAATTTCATCTAGAAAAGTTGAAAGCTGGAAATAATCCTGATGCTGCCCGTATAAGTCAGCAAACGTGGTGATTTCAAATTTATGTGTTGTTCAAGAAAAAAAAAAGAAAAATCCGTAACTTTTTGACGCATCAAAATGAAGTGAATTTTAGTAGGATTAATCTGTTGGTTATGCTTCATTATTCTGATGGAAAAGGATCAAACAAATTATTTACATCTCCAAGACATTTTTGAAATACAAGTTAATCAAAAATAAACAGAACTTTATTTATCGTTTTTTTGCTTGTTTGTTACACTAAAACAATCATAATGGGACAATTAGTGCATTAGGTGACATTCATGCACATTCCAACATTGAGCATCTTTTTAAGTGCACACCAGATGAGGTAGTCAATAGCCAGAAAGGAACTTTATCATCGAAGCTCATTTAGAAAAAAAGTTTCGAAAACTAAGAAAGCTTTTCATCCATCTATATCCTATAAAGTTTTGAAGGCGTTTATTTTGATCACTGATCATGATTATCATGATTGTGTTTCCAAAAATATGGAAAATCTTGCTGTTTGCCTAATTGTAAATTAAAGCGCTTAGATATGGAAATATAAGAAATTATTACAATAATGCAAGGTAAACATATAATCTGGAATTACTATGCTATTCAGGAATGCAGGAATTTGATTGAAATATGCAGCGATAATACGATTGAGAATGAAGAATCGAATCGAACTGAACCGAAATCCTTCCACTGACAGTATAACTGACTGAAATGTAATTTTGCGGAAGAATTCAGAAGGCAGCAATTTGCGGATAAAAGTGAACTCGAATTTCAGAGACAATTGATATTTTTTAAATGACTTTATGCCATTTATATAAATTAAATTTTCCAGGCCGTTGAGATGATGCTCGAAATTTGCATAAATTACGCATATGTGCTGCTTCGCTGATAGTTTTCTCTGACATCAAAAACAAACATGGACAATTTAAATAAGATTACTGCCATACTTCAACTTCTCGATTTTTCGGCACGAAGCGGATTATTGATTACAACCATGCAATAACTGAATAGTTACAACCATACTATAACTGATTATAATTAATAGTTACAGCCCTATAACTATAACTGATTATAGCGCCTCAGCAAGGTGTTAGCTAAACATGTCCCCTCGATAACATGGACTGTTTGAATAAGAATTACTGATGTAAGAAAATAATGAATCAAGCGAGCATATCGAGTTACTGGAAAGTTAAGAAAATAGAATTTAGATCACAGTTTGCTAAATATTACGAAATAAGCCATGGAGCCCTAGTAAATAATGAAGTACAGGTTGTGGCGCGTCGCTGCTTATGTTTTTCCTTTGTTTACTTTGTCATCAGCAATAAATGATATCAATTTATTCTTGCAATTCAAATACTCTCATTAAGCTATTTGTGAGCAAAAAATAAGAGAAAAAAATAGTCAATAAAAAGTACAATTCGAAGCTAAAAATCGAGTAAAAACAAATTAAGACTTAATTAAAATGCAAGGACTAAAGTTCAAAATTCATAAGCATGTCTATTAATTTTGTACAAAATAAAGAGAACCAATGTAAGACAAAGTGCATAAATTATCTCTTTGGATTATAAATCTTCTTCAACCGTGTGATACGCCAAGCATTCGGATCTTCGTACTCATTATGCAAAGAATTAATCATTTAATTCTTACAGATGCTGATAATTTAATATTATCATCCATTCTGAAGGATGGAGCGAATTTTACTAACCATTGCGGCTCGATAGCAGTTATTTGCAAAAATTCATGTCTCAATATATTGCTGTCATCTAATTACTTCCACGGCACATTATACTTGAAAAATATCTAGTTTTTCAATTTATAATTGTCAGTCTCATAAAAAACAATAAATTATGTTATATCAAAATCAAACTCGAGAAAAATTCACGAAGCAATCTTAAATACCTAGTTATCTTGCAGAAGTGAAGATGCCATGAAGTTAATGAATTCTCTGCATTACAGCCGTCCAGCAAGAAATACAAGGATGTCGCCCAGAGCTTTGGTAAGACAGATTTGCAGGACAATTATAAATGTCTCGTCCGAATAATCCGTTTCTGGTTCACGTGTATAAAAGATTTCAACGGGAAACATTCTAGTAGGTATTGTAAATATGGAGGCTCCATAAAAATATTCTGAGAATTTGACAGCGCCCACTGTAGAAAAACGAAACAAATTGTAATGCTTAATCTTTAATTCCATTTAAATAGGAAAATAAAGCGAAATTCGAGCACCTATTTCACATAAATTCTGAAGATGTTTCGAAGCAAGCCCAAAATTATTACGTTTGCAACATCGAATAGATTACTTTTATTTTCCCTTAAAACAAAGCATTCAGAGAAAGTACTTAACTTTAGGTAAAATCTAGATATTGATGAATATTACCATCGTAATTCCTGAGAACATTAAGCTTCTCATCAAAATCAGGTAAATCCAAATTAGCGACCGCTTCTCCGTCTTGCGTTTGCCTCAACTCCTACCTTTCAGGTGTCTTAAACGAAATACGACTTCTTGCTTCACTAAAATTCATTCAAATATCAATTCACCTTGCAAAATGCAATTTCATGATGAGATAAAGCAAAAAAGCACTCGACAGGGATATCTAAATTGTATATTTTAATCAAAAACCTTTTAGATTGAGACACATCATCCGGATTACGAAAAATTGCAGGATCCATCCATGGTGTTTTGGGATTGCGAGGTAGACGAACACCATCTGCAAGTATTGTAGGCTCATGCAGGATTAAGATCCCTCTAGCTCAGTTATCAATTTACTTGCGTCGACGTTTGGCATGTAAAAGTTGGAAGTGTTTCACGAAGCAATTCCTTATCATCCGTTTTTTCAATTGCATGTGTTATTATATAATGCGGAGATTCGCTAATAGAGAATCATCGAAATGAAAATAAAATATACATCAATCGAATAAAAAGACTCTAATATTAAAATTAATAAATATCATGCCTTTTCTTGTGCTGTTTCGCAACTTTTACTTCCGAATTTCTTCCGAACATCACCGAAAATTTATTTTCTTAGACGAGTGGAAAAATTAATTGCTCTTCAGAAAGAAGCACGGAGAAAGATTTAAAAGATTATTCAAAACGAGATTTATATGTGTATTACCTGATCAGCTAATCCTTCTTTCATAATTGATTTACTGAAGGTTAGATTTTCAGTGGTCAAATATATGGCAAATTCTGTGCCATTCTTATTTGCTAACCCAGAGTAATTATCAAGCACGACATACTTTTGACATTGGCGAAAGGCGTTCTAACTTTTCCATTTCTAAAATTCACACAATTCTTTTTTTTAAATTTCTGTGCCAGTAATAATCGACATGCAATGTGGCATAAAACTTAGTGGAACTTAACGTTTGGTTCATCCCACAGCGCCAGTTCTGCTTACTCAAAATATCACATTTGGAGCACACATTGAATGTCTGCGCTTCAGTTCGGAGTTCAAGTCAGTTCTTGCACCGACATAGCAAAAGCAACTGTTTGGAGTTCAAAGCAACAAATCAGAAGCAACAATCCGATAATTCAGTTGAGCAGTATTCCTCTCTACGAGCGACAAAGGAAAGAATAATCCAGTGATCAATTTACTTGGATATTCTATGACGGAACAACGATTCTTTGTTTATGTTACAAGCAATTACTAGAGAATCAATATTCAAGCAAGCGAGACTGAAAGTTGAAAATAGGCTGAAGACGTTTCGTCTCCCAGAGAAATTTTGATATGCGATGAATGCTTCTATTTTCAGGAGTTTCATTGCATATTACATTATCATACCGCTTGGGAGATAAATGACCAAAATCTTAATGGTCTGCGATAACCAATAATCTCTTACGTGATAATGGTACAGCATATCTCAATGACTTCATCACCGTGAAAATTTCCATTTCAATCCCAGCATGTTTCTCTCGCATTCTCGAGAAAGTGCAACTCCCAATCGTGATCAATGATGGGAAGCATTGAGGGAGTCATTTTATGTCACAATTTCAAGAGAAGTGTCACTCCACGTGACTGCTCGCACTGATAATTGTCAGACTGATCGCAAAACTAATGTAACCCATTGTGCAGGCTACCGAAAAACATCACTTTTACTGCTTGTATCACAAACATCATCACAGCAGAAGCAGTCCTTGGTCTGAAATATGCTGTTTGTATTTCACAGCTGTTCGAAATATGGTGGTGTGCAGAAAGTTGAAGAGATTGAACTAAGAGATGAAATTGAAAAGGTTGTGGTGGGATGGATCAGTAATGATTGTTTGATGATCTGAGGATTCCACAATTAGAATCAATTGGTTGTAGTGGATTATGTATATTTTTGGAGTGAGTAGTAGTCGTTAATTGTCAACTGATACGAGTCAACGTAGGTGGTGCGTACATTGCGTTTTCTAAATCATTATTCATTCTCATTTGTATGGAGATGCTCCCGTATAAGAGATGGGAATACTCATTTATAACATACATGACATTCATGTTTCTGTCAGGATATTAGCGCATATACAAATACGGCAAAAAACGTCTTTTGCGTGGAACTTTGCACGAACATTTATATTAATCCATTAATTAGCTCAAATAATTAGTATAAAGTAAGAAAGAAAATTTTACCCTAAACTTTGCTTTTCTCGTTGTATGTGTTATAGAGAGAAGTGCAAATACCAAATAAACAAAATATACTTATAGTAAGCATAATTGCGCTGAGATTTATGCAACTGGATATATATTTTATTTCTTTTCATTTGCAATTCATCTACTTCAAATGTCAAAATGTTGAATAATAAAATTCTCAGTATCATCTCCAATATATGATTGATGGGATGCGCTTACTTCTCTAGCTTATATTCTCTTAAATCCTATTTTCAATAGAAAGAATAATGTATTATGAGAAACAAAAATATTATATGCCAATTATGCTTTATGTTTTCATCAATTAACGGTCAACTGTGACAAATACTTTATGCATTTCAGGTAAGCTTTTTATGTAATGTAATAATAATTGCTTTAGAAGAGATATGTCAATCAGCTGGGGAACACAGTACTCGAAGCTGAAAACTAATCTTCGTTTGGCAATTAATCGTTTAAAACTGTTGGAAAAGAAGAAAACTGAGATGGCACTGAAATCACGCAACGAAATTGCTGACTTCATTGCAAGTATGTTTTGCTTTCAGAATGTTTTTTATACACCAAAATTTGATGGGAGTAATCAGTTATTTTGGATAATGAGCTACAGGGAAAAAACACGATACTTCACTTTATTTTTTTATAGTCCTTACAAATTATATTTGAAGCAATCAATTCATCGCGCGACTTATGTATTTTTTTCTGATGGTTATAT
The DNA here is from genome assembly GCA_028564675.1 of Onchocerca lupi. NCBI lineage: Eukaryota > Metazoa > Nematoda > Chromadorea > Rhabditida > Onchocercidae > Onchocerca > Onchocerca lupi. Next base: position 23,084 of record JAOVVO010000227.1, read on the forward strand.
CTTTAAAAAATACGGAAATAGTAAAATTCTGGGGATATACTTTGCTTTAGAAGATATATATTCCACATTATGAGATGTGAATTTGGATTTAATACTTCGAATTTTTATTGACATATTTCATTATATTTTAGACCATAAGGAAGATCGTGCTCGTATCAGAGTAGAGCATATTATAAGAGAGGATTTTCTTGTTGAAGCATACGAGCTGCTAGAAATGTACTGCGATCTTATTCTGGCACGATTTGGTCTTATACAGCAAATCAAGTATGATTTTTTTTTTTTTTTTTTTCATCACTTTACCACTTATAGATTTATTGTAACAAGAAATGTTGCAGGCAACTTGACGATGGAATTGCTGAAGCAGTAATCAATATTTTATGGGCTGCTCCTCGTGTTGCAACAGATGTGAGTGAATTTAAGGTAATAGTGTTTCCTCCTTGGAATAAGTTTTTATAGGAGTTTCTTTTCAGTGGAATTTAATGGTTTGGACACTTTATTCTAATGTAAAAAGAAGTGTTTGGAAAAATTTTTGTCCTACTTAAATTAAATAATTCTAATTTTGGACTATATCAAAGGATCTGTATTAGGTTCTGCCGAGCATTTAGCTGTACCAAATATATCATAGAAACCTGATCGATCTAAAATCACTTCATATAAAACCTGATTTCTATTATTTCATTAAACTCTCTTAGGAAATTTATTTTGATATCTAGAATCCAGATTGATTTACTGGTTTTTGATTTGAAGGTTCAAATTTTAGGCGATTAGTGACCAACTGACTATGAAATACGGCAAAACATTTGCTGAAGCAGCGCGTAATAATCAGCTAGAATATCCTGCTAAAGTATCACCAAAGCTGATAGCCAAGCTAAGTGTACAAGCGCCTCCAAAACTTTTGGTGGAACGGTATGGTTTTTTTCTATTTTTATAAGACAGAGGAAAGGGAAAAAAATGCATATTCAATTTAAAATTATTCCGTAGCTTGAGATTTAAGAAGAAATATGAGTTGTTTTCATAGAAGCCTAAACTTTTTTTTTCAGATACATGATCGAAATTGCAAAGTGTGCAGGAATACCTTTCACTCCTGATCCAAATATTATGCGCGAAGACGAAGTCGCTGCTGCTGAGCAAATGCTGATTGATTTTAAAAATCAAGGCGGAGTAATGTTTTTCTTGCATTTCTTTTAGATGTAGTTTTGATTTCGGAAGATTTGTATTTTTTTTTCTTTATTTGCAGAAAAATATTGTGCTGGAACAAAACACTTGGGCAATTAAAAATTATTTTCAGCAAGGTTATGATTGGATGTATTTTGATGGCAGTAATTCAGATAATAAAAATTATTTTCAGCAAGGTTATGGTTGGATGTATTCTGATGGCAGTAATCCAGATAATAAAAAGCCACCTTTCCCATCGACGAATAAAGGATCTGGTGAGTGGATGCTTTTTTATTGCTATCAATATCATAGCTTACTTGAAATCATTCGAAAATCATTTTTTCGCAGTATTTTTTATAATGTATATTAACACCGGCTTTCAGGATTCTATCCGGGGCCACCACCACCTCCTCCTGCTGGTTTTAGAGATGTTTTCGGAGGAAGTGATGAAGCAAGTATTCCAACTTCTGCACCAGTGTCAAATCCAACTAATTATACTGCTTCTAATTATCCTCGTCTAAGTCAAGTATGTTTTTTTATCATTCATTACAAATTCATAAATATGATCAGCATTATTCATGCATATATTTTGCTCATTTCCATTTCCCGTTTTACCTCTATTTGTTATTTGAGTTTTAATATTAAAATAGCATATGATTCATCGTAAATATGCATCGACTTATTATCTTCTAGTTTTTGGATCTTCATTACTCAATCTATTTGGGATGCCATCACTAATTAGAGTTTGGATTAAGTATGTCATGCTTCTTTTTGATTTTTGTACGAACAGCAAATTACGGAGGAGACTAGAGATCGTTTTATAGGTTGAGAATTCATCGGGAGATATCAAAATCAAACCGAATACGTCACCAGGTATTCCATCGGCTCCTCCCACAGATGCTAATTCGCTTCCTTCAAAAATGAATCTTAATGGTTAGTTTCTTTATTTCTTTTGTCATTTCTACAAAAATAGGATTTTAAAAAGAGTGTGTCAGTTTTCGGACAAAATCTATAAGTTTATTATGAAATGAATGTTATTTTCGTTGCAGAAACGCCAGAGTTTCCAGAACCACCAACCGATTTTCCGGAAATGTTCGACTCGGCATCCTTCCCATCAGCGAAAAGTAGTGGTGAACAGCAACCAGGTGTTGCTGATGGCAGTGATGAGCTTGATTTCGATGATTTGGCTAAACGCTTTGATATGCTAAAGAAGAAAAGTATCAAATAATATTAAATGTTTATTCTATACTTTTCTTCTAAAGAATATGTCTTTAAAATATGTTTGTATGAAAGCTTCATTTATTGCATATTGCGTTTTATTATAATAAATATTCCAAAGCAAAGCACATTGTATAAGATTCAGTAAGAGTATGGATCACTCCCTTATCCTATGGAGAATGTAGAAGGAAATCGAAGAAGGTATTATAAATGAGTAATTACTCTCGCGTTTTTTCTCGAATTTAGTGGGTTTCAGAAATCCTTTCAATCTTTGAATTATAAGCATCATAATTGACTGACAATATTTTTTAGATGGTCAGTGTATTCAATTCGCTCTGGGAACGAGAAAAGATGTGCTGTTTAAGATTCATTTGTGCAGTAGATCACATTTATATAAGATTTTATGAGCAATAGTCCAGGCTTTTTTACCTAAAGTTAATTAAGAAACTTAACTAAGGAACTAAATTCCGAATAATCTATACAATTTTATTGGCAATGGTATATAAGCGATAATAGTGGTATTTCGGTGAAGTTAGAAAAAAAACTTTAGTTATTGTCGTTTAGTCTCTGTTATAGTTTGTAAGATAATATCAACAATTGGATAGATGTTGCAATCACGAAGCATTGTATCATGCGAAAATGGTATATTTACGATAGTTCTAGAGCAAAGATTCATCCAGCCATAATCATCATCATCTAAAGTTTTTTGAGAAGGTGACTTTAGAAGTGTTACGTGAAGTCGAGAAGAAATTTCTGGTGTTCGACTTGGAATATAAATACACATCATCTTCAGCAATTCCCATGCATTTCCGATCATTGCTTCTAGTAGTTCTTCATCGATTTTCAAATCACCAGTTTGGTATTTCACAATTTTATTAATCTGCTGGCGATGCTGTTCATAAGATGGTAATTCTGTCAAGGATGTATTTCTTAACCATTGTGCCGTTCCATCAACTGATATTATATCATCTATATGTATTCCTGAAATAACATATTGAATAGAAGAAATACATAAGTTCTCGAAATTTTTATTAGTAAATTTCCTTCAAAATTCATAAAATGTTTAAATTAGTCATGATTCCATGCAAATGTAATTTTCGATATTCTTCCTAATCAATATATCTTTCCAGATATTTCCAAAAAATTACATATCAATCTATGTACTATTAATTGAAGTTAGATAATTTTTAAACTAAAACAATAAGGATTTACCTTCTCGTTGTAGTTGTACAGCGCATTGATAAGCCAGAATAGCACCAAATGATGCACCAATGAATATGCGCATTTTTATTTTGCATAAATGATCACGCAAATCTCGTGCATATTTGGAACATAAACTTTCAATGGAATGATAAAATTCGGGATCCGTCGAACGTTTTCGGGAAAAACTATCCGGATGTTCAACACCGATTATTTTGAAGGAACCTGGCAGCTTTCTTATTAGTTGACGTATTATTGGTGCATATGTCCAGGTCACACCACCAACAAGTGCGTGGAAAAAAACGATTACCGTATTTTCTATAACATCAAGATTTGATTCGCTTCGATGAAACAATCGAATCGTTGTCTGATTCTTGGATGCTTGTAAATTTTCTGCTTCTTCTGCAATGCCATGCTTTTCAAACGTTTGTCTATCATTTTGCAATATTGGAACATTGTTTCTTTTGAATTCAGGATTCATGAATCCGATTCTTTTGTCCGGGAGAAGGCCTTTGTTCAAAAATCGCTTTTGTAATAAACTGCTTAGCTGTGTGAAAGTGCTGTATTTAAATATTTCGTCAAGTTCAATATGAATTTTCAATTCTGATTCAATGAGACGTTTTAATTTTAGCGTCAGCAATGAAGTCCCACCTTCCAGAAAGAAATCATCATCATCTCTAATCCACTTTTTCTTCAGACATTTACTCCATATTCTCCTCAGCTCCAAGTCGATTACATTCTCTCCATCAGAATTCGTGAAGAACAGCGAAGAATGTTTCGTAATTATTTCATGCTTATTTTCCTCGGCCTTCATTTCATCTTTTTCTTTTTCTTGCATATCAGAATTAATTGACATCTGCTGTAGGAAAGAAATCATTCTTTGATGTAATGACAAGATACGTTTGCTACTATTTCTACGATTTTTCATTCTGATTCTACAAGAATAATAGCTTTTCACACGATCTATTTCAACTTCAATTTCATGAATACAATCCGTTTGTTCTTGAGTTTCACCTTTTCCCAGTACTGATTCACGATTTTCTTCCAATTTGTAACGAAAATTAAAAAATATAGTTTTATGAAGGCGATCCAGGATTTTATTATCTGGTAATTCCAGCTTTTTCAACCTCATTCGAATTAATTTTAGAAGTACAATAAATGGCACCTGTTCGAATTGCCGGACTTCGTTAATTGTTGTATTAATGCTATCTATATATTTCTTCATAAATCTTGCATTTACAATAGGCACTTTGATTGGATTTGTAGAGCTGTCGATAATATTTCTCGACGCAGTACTGATAACATTGTCATCAATGATACCAGCCTCCTTTGAAATTTTATGCGTACTGTTTATCAGTAAATAATTGAGAAAGTTGCCTATAATACAGCCTGTTTTGAGGAATCGATTAGCAGTTGGTACATTTATAATTAGTTGACTTGTGCCAGAAAGTTCGTGTAAAGATGAAGCAAATGCACCAAAAAAAGTCACAAAAGGAGTGATTTCAAAATATCCGCAAATCTTTTCAATTTTTTTTACTTCAAAAGTAAATCCTGTTTCTGAATAGTTTCTAAAATCTGTGGATTCCGAATATTGACTTGCCTCTCTAAAAATTTCAGAATCTAGATTCTGATTGGTCAGATCAAATTGATTTGTCTGATTTTCGATTCTTTCCCAGTTTTCCAAAATCTTGTTATAATTTTGGTCATTTATGATCCATTTTACTATCTTATCAGCGTATTTATCTGCTAACTTTTCTAAAAAGTGCTTTTGTTCAAATTGTTCGACGGAATATTCGGCATATGTAAAAGCTTGTTTTGAATTGCTGCTAAACTGCTTGTTTTTCAAAATTTCCTCATAGAGATCTCTCAGATCATTCTCCAGGAGATTCGTTGACCATGCATCACTAATGATATGATTTATTCTCAGAATAACAGTGTAAGATGTATTGCTGATTGCTTCAACTGCACATAAAACTGGTGGTTCACATTTGAAATCTACTTCCTCGTTTTGAAGTATTTTTATCTTCTCTGCAATAAGATCTTTATTGCAGAATGCTGATTCTACCGGGAAATAGTCATTCTGAAGAATGTTGCTGCAGAAATAAGCTTCTGTGCCAGAAAGTATTTCCTGGTGCATATCATAGTTTTGTTCAGGAAAAATTGTCCGAAACGAAGATTGCCGTAAAATTAAGCGCAAAAAAGCCAATTTCAAATGCCGCAGGCTCAATGATGCATCAAAGTTCTGTACAAATATGAGTTCATAATATTGCCGTTGTTTTGTTTCACTTAGGAATCGAAATTGTTGCTGCTGAAAGCTTAGAGGAATGTCATCAACTTTGAAATTCCTCTTGTTTATTTCATAAAAATCTTGAATTTCATAAATCCTGTCACTTGGCTTTCCATAACAATCTAGAATGTACTGCGACAGTCTCCTCACTGTCCGATAGTGAAAAACATTATTTATATCGAAACAATGTATAATATTAGCTTCTATCAATTCGGTGAGCTGTGCTGCCGAAAATGAATTTCCACCAATTGCGAAAAAATCATCATTTACCGAAATGTCATCATCCTGGAGAACTTTCCGGAAGAGTAGAAGCAACTTCCATTCTACGCTGTTTTCTGGTTCTATAAGCTCGACGCATTGATCATTTTCAGGATTCTGTAACATTTCTAGAGCCGCGATGTCAATTTTTGAATTTTTGGTAAGTGGATATTGTTGCAGGAAATGATATTGATTTGGTACCATATAGTACGGTAAATGCTCTAACATGAATTGTCGTATAGTACCGGGATGGAACCCAATGTTCGACGAATTCGACAGAATAATAAAAGCCACAAGCTGTTGCTGTCCCTTTATTAATTTCCGGATTACTTTTGCAGATTTGACTTGCGGATAGTGACAAAGAACAGTTTCAATTTCACCGAGTTCAAGACGGAATCCACGGATCTTTACTTGCTTATCGTATCGTCCCAGGAAAAGAATGTCGTTATTTGGTTGCAAGCGAACCATATCTTTGGTATAAAAACTAATTCTCGGTGATATCTCACTACAAGTAGTTATTTCGTAAGTTCCATGTTTTCTAGCACCAAATTTTTTATTTCCATTTTCTTCATCACTATTTTCCTGTGTTACATCTTCTGTACTTGAAGCAATATAACCCCGCATGATTCCTCTTCCTGTGATGCATAATTCGCCTACTCCCGTTTTTGATACAATCTCTCCACAGAAATTTCTTACCGTAGTGACAATATTTAGTATTCCATGACCGATATTATTGGGTTTATCTAATAATTTCATTCTTTTGGTCAAAGCGTAAGTTGTCGTTTCAGTTGGTCCATAATTCTGAATTACATTGACACCTGATTCTAATGCGCATTCCAAAATCCTTCTGCTTACACTCTCTGCCCCAACAATCCAATATCTCAAATATCGCAGCTCCTGAATCTCTTCATCGGTAAAGGTATTCACCAAACTGGGAAACAACAGCGCATGAGTAATTCTTGCATTTTTCATTTCATTCAGAAACTTACGTGATATGAAAAAATCTTCTCGTAGAAGCAAAGCACTACCATTAGTTAAGGCCATCGTAATTTCCAGAACACTATTGTCGAATGCAAAGTTTGTAAATTGATAAACACAGTCGCCAGGTTTCATCCAGAAATCTTGAGTACATGCCATGGCCATGTTGAGAAGACCATGTTGACCAATTGCTACTCCTTTAGGCTTTCCGGTAGTTCCCGATGTAAAAATCACGTAAGCCAAGTCATTCGGTGTGTTTCTAAGATGTAATGGAGAGTCTACGGATTCTTCGCGAAGTTTTATATTATGTAAATTGATTTCTATTGCATTTTGAAATGAAAAATTGAGTGGATTTTGAAATTCTTCATCATTATTTGTTGTTCTATCAACAGTAATATAGAATTTTGCTTTCATTTGCTCCAGAATATTCAAGATTCGCTTGCCTGGGTTTGTGGAATCTATAGGAAGATAAGCAGCTCCAGTTAGAATAACTGCCAAACATGTTATCAGTGTTTTGATGCTATTATAAGCAATAACTGGTATCACTGTATCAGCTCTTAATATGCTGCCTGTTATCTGAGTTACTTTTTCTCGTATAATTTTCGAAGTTTGACGGATTAATCGACTTAGAGCACGATAATTGATAGTTTCTTTATTTGCAGTTAGAGCTGTCATGACTGCCAATCGAGTATCGACTATGAAGGCTTCTCGAAGCAGATGCTGATAGCTGAATGTTGGATAGTCAGATTTTTGAAGAACTTCTCTTCCATCTTGATTTCTTCTCATAAAACATTCGTCACGCTTACTTGACACTACTTTTTCTTCTGATTTCATATCCAATTCTGTCCTATTTTCTGTACCGTAATATTCTCCAGCAAAGGTATTGCCACACAGGTATTTTCGTTTTTCTTTATATTTCATCTTATCGTTTGCTACAATGAACTTTTCCATTTTGCGAATTATTTTAGCCCACTGATTGAGCATTATACTCACTGATTCATCATAGAAGAGATCTTGTTTAAATTCAATTTTTGCAACAATATCTTCATGATGCTGGCTGAGAAATAATGTCAAAGCACATTTTGTAAATTCGGAATTATCATTTAAAATTTGATAGCAATCATCGGAGCATTCCTCATAGTTATTAACGATCATTACATCAGCAAAATTAGAAATTCCCTGTTTTTCGCATAATTTTTCCATTTCTTTAGTAGAAATATCAGCGTTCACGTAAGCATCTGCAAAGCTTTCAGCAACATCCTGAACTAGATCCTGGAAGTTATTGTGCTTCAAATTGATTATTATTGGTAAAACATTGATGCACATGCCAACACAATGTTGGGCTTCAGAATCCCGCATATCCACTGGACATGAAATAATCACCTTAGAAGCCTGTACTGCTACATCAGAGAATACCTTACTAAATGCAGCTATTTGCACAACAAATGGTGAACAGCAACATTTCTTAGCTATTCTCTTGATCAAACTGTACAAATTTCTGAAATTTTTAGAGAAAAATTTACATCTGTTACTGATTGAAGCGACAGCAATCATTTTCTCACGATGAAGATTTATGTTTTCTGCATCTTTCAGAGTTTTCGACCAGAATCTTTTCATTTCACTAAAACGTTCCCGGAATCGTTGCTCAATTCGCTTACTAAACTGAATGAAACCTTCGTCTTTCATCAAGATATGTCTATCTTCGAAATAATTATAACGTAATTCTTTAGCTATTATAGATAACGACTTTCCATCGCAAATAACATGACTTATTTTAAAATATAGTTGACAATGGTCATTATCAGCTAATTCTTGCTTTATAGTGATTTCATCGATTAACCAGCAAAGAATCGGTAATTCATGAAAAGGATTCGGTACTACCAATGGTTTCTGCTCAATATTAATCTTCCGCGGTGCAATATAAATTTCGGTACCAGAATGAATTTCTTGAAAAAAATTATTGTTCTGGCAGCAGAATGTTGCTCGAAGTGAGGAGTGACGCATTATTATTAGATTGAGAGAATGTCTTAGTTTTGATAAGTCTACAGATTTCAGAGATATTGAAAAACCCGTCTGATAAGCCTTGACAAGATCAACTTTCATAGTTGTAATGGTGCTAACAGCAGTAGTAGCAATGGAAGTTGCTGCTTCTTGAGCGAAATTATAATACATTCTAAGCAAAGATTCCTGAAGTGGGCACACACGAATTTTTAATATTTGTTTTGGTGTTATCAAGATTTCCGAATTTTGCTTTTTGCTAATATATTCTGCAAGTTCGCTGACAGTTTGATACTTAAAAATTGCTTGTGGTGGACATTGATAGTTAATTTGTTGTTCTATTTCATAACAAATATTCGGAATCAGCAGGGAATGACCACCTTTAGCAAAGAAATTGTCAAAAATCATAATTTCTGGACATTCCAATATCTCCTTCCAAATACCGAGCAGAACATCTTCCAGCACCCAATTTTTTTTGCTTGCACTTTGAACTTCAGTCACTTCTTCTTGATTATACTTGTCGATTACTGGTTTTTCAACAGTGACTAATTTAAAATATTCTAGAATGCTTTTCACTTCTGCAGATCGATTCGACAACACTTGAGAAGCTATTTGAGTAAACAGTTCCATATTATGTTTTATCGTCAAATCACTATATTTCGCAATTCTGTATTCCACTGATATTTCAATATAGTCTTCAAATTCGACGCAGTACCATGCTTGATCGAATTTTGCATATTTTGCTCCAATTTCTTCGGTAACCGTCTTAATTCCGTCAATTTCTGGTAGCTTTATAGCAGAAGCATTCTGAACAACAAATGAAATCTGATATGTTTCTGTGCCTGTGCTGCTTCGTTTTGGATTTAGTTTCTGGATGATGTAATCGAATGGAATATGTTGAAAGTGAAGAGCGTCAGCAATATTTTGTTGAAGACTGTGGATTAATTTAGAAACAGTTTGAAAAGCAATATCAATCGGAATGATTACAGTATTGACAAATAATCCGACGCAATTCATTGTATCAGATGTACGATTCATTGCAGAAGTAATTATAGAAAAGCGATGTTTTTGTCGAGGTTGATTAATTTGTGTGGCATGCACAGTTAGCGAAAATATGCCTAGCAAAAAAGCAAATAGCGTGCATCTTTCTGTCATGCAAAAATCCTTAATTAGAGACAAATTTAAAGGCATTTTAAATTTAATTACGTCATTTCTTCTGTCAAAATCTTCATTAGGCAGATCACCTTCAAGTAAAAGTGGTGGAAAATCCTGCAATTTTCGGATCATCTCTTGCAGATGTCTGCTTTCATCCTGCAGTTGCAGCTCATCTTTTATCGAATCATCATTTTCTGATGCAATCCGAAATTTCTCCAACTGGCTTCGTTGTTTCAAACAGAATTCAACATAACTACTGTCCTTGCTAACATCAATGGAAACACTACCGCCATTATTAAGTGTATTGTAAAATTCTATGAGATCATTGCTGAGTATAGCGATCGAACGGCCATCGACAATGAGATGATCGAGAATCAGCATAAGTTCGAGATTACTGGAAACAGCTATTGCTAGCAAAGGAGTATCGTATGAATCTGCCAATTGTGCGCTTATTCTCGATTGTATATTATCATATTTAAGCATATTTTTATGAATTTCAATATAGCATTCGCTCAGTGATGTTAGTTCCTGAAATGTTTTTCCAGCCTTCTGAGGAAAAATTGTCCGTAGAAGTCGATGTTTTCGCATAATATAATTTAGAGCAGCATTCAAAACTTTAAGATTCACATGACCATAGAATACAATTGAAAACTGTAGCTTATAACTTTCATGATATTCTTTTCCAAAGCTGTAAAGAAATAAAAGTCTTTCCTGTTGCAGGCTTATTGGGATACTTCCATCAAACCAGAATTTTCTTTTCTGCTTATCATCGTCATAAATTTTCTCAGATTTCCATGACATCCTTTTACTTATGGTCTTGTCTTTGTCCATAAATTCGTCGGAATCCTCAGTTAACATATTAGTAGTGCTTATTAATTGGTTGTTCATTAATTTGCCGGACTTCTTATGAATTTGCAATGAATTAGATTCAAACTTTTCCAATTTCAGGTTTATTGAATTTTCAAATTCTTTATCATTGTCTGTCGAGCAGCTTTCTTTCAAGCGCTCTAAAATAGCTCTGAAAGATGGCAGTCCGAAAATATCTCGAAGCCGAATATCCATTCCAGTTTCACGTTTGATATTTTGGATTGCAATTAAAGCTTTCAACGAGTCGCCACCCACTTCAAAAAATGAATCATCGAGTTGGATAGCTTTTCCTGGAAGCAGCTCAGCAAATATTTCCATTACCTTTTTTTCCTGCGGTTCAAAAATATAATCAATTTTCAAAGAATTTTTCGAATTTAAGAATTTTTCTGGTATGGGTAATAGTTTTCGATCAATCTTTCCGCTGTTACTCATTGGGAATTCCTGGAGAAATACATACTGATTCGGAATCATAAAGGTTGGTAATTTTATCAGTATGTATGCATTCAAATTTTTTATCATCTGCTGTCTTTCCTCTTCTTTAACCATGAAGTCATTGCAAGAAATAATATAAGCAATCAGAATTTCCTCAGCTTCTGTTCTTTGTAAACAAACAATGCATTCTTTTACTGATTCATGCTGTCCCAACATAGCTTCAATTTTAGGAATATCAACTTGCAGTCCTCGAATTTTCACTTGGAAATCGTTGCGGCCATGAAAATGCAATTCACCGCCATTATTTTTTATTTCAGCCAGGTCACCGGTCCAGAAATAACACTTATCGTAATTTAATAGCAGCTCAATTTGTATCAAATTGTGATTGGCGAGAAATGATATTTGATTAAGAAGCTCGTTATCATGATAGCCACGACTAATACCTGGTCCCGAAGTGCAGCAAATTCCAGTAATATGCTGTCCACATAAGTTTTTATCACCACCATATATGGAAAAATGAATATTCTTGAAGGATTTCCCAACAGACGAAATTTTATCATAAACTTTCATTAATTTACAAGTAGAATAAATGGAATGTTCAGTCATACCGTATTGATTATGGAAACGAAGTCCATTTTGAATAGCTTTCTGTAAGACTTTGTATTGAATATAATCACCGCCAAAATTAATTTGTTCCAAATTTGTCAAATTTTTGAATTGTTCTGGCTGAATAGCAGATAAATAAGCCGGCATAATATAAGCATGAGTTACCTTCAACATTTCCTTTAAATCTGGTATTCGTTGGCTTGCAAGGCACAGATTCGCTCCGTTTGTTTGAGCTTCTAGAATATCTGCAAAAAAGACGTCAAATGATGGATTTACTACCTGATAAATGGTACTACTTGATTTAATGCTCAATTTCTCCGCGTAGTTCATTACCAAGTTGTTGAGTCCGTAAAATTCGGTGCAAATTTTCTTTGGTTTACCGGTACTTCCCGACGTGAAAGTCATGTAGGCCAAGTTATGCTGAGTTAACTTTTTCCTGATCTCTTGGTCAGAATATCCAGAAATTAGGGTAATTACTTCATTGATATTATGTCTAAATACAGGATTCTGCTCTTTGACAGTTTGACTATCTGAATTACGAAATAATGTTCCATAGGAATTTTTGGAAATGACCTCAAAAACGCATTGATTTGGCATATTATGTTGTTTTCTCTTGCATTCATAAATGATAGCTGGACAAATGAATTTCTCAAGGATTTCGTCAAATTGTTTTGAAGAAATTTCTGGATTCAAGGGAACTACTCCTATACCGCATTTCCATAGAGCGAAAATCGTAAGCAAAAGATAAATAGATCGATCAAAACTAAGCAGCATGAAACTATCCATATGTATATCTTCACCCAAAAATTGCAACCAACTTTGCATAATAAATCTTGATAATTGGTTACTTTTTCTTTGTAAGAATGTGCCTGAAAATGATACTTCTCTTTGGATAATGGTATTAGAGTAAGGATTTATCCTGTTTTGTCCATCGATGAGGCTCAAGATGGTGCATTTTTGTGGAAAATCACATCGATTTTCAAATCTTAGTCGGTAATCCATTAATCCTTCCATAGAACTTCTCATTTTTATGCCTTGAATGGGAATATTCAAATTTCTTGACATTTTATGAAGAAGTCTAAAGTATTGATGTACCATTGTTGTTATGGTACTTTTGTAAAAGCGGCTTCGGTTATATTCAATTTTTATTGTTGTACCTTTTTCATGACATTGAAAATACCAAACCTGGTCGTATTGTGCAAAATTTGAATCATGATTCTGGAAATATTCGTAATTCTGTTTCATATTTTCGTCCTCCTTAGAAATGTCATTGCTGTCGTCTAAAATAAACAAAACTTGGAAAAGTGGTGAATTTGATAAATCACGTTTTAAACGTAAGGCTGCTATCAAATCATCGAATTGCATTTGCTTCTGGATGCTTTCATTTAAACGCTTGTAAGATTTTATTATAAAATCACGGATTCGATCACTGGAATCAACGGTGTTGATCAGTGGTACTACATTCAATAAACAACCAACAATGGTGCACAACTCAGGTGTTTCCCTTTGAGCAACTATTATCCCGATGCAAGAATCTTTAAATCCGTATCTTTTATATAGTAGAAGTTGAAAGTTGGCGAGAAGGATAGAAAATTGTGTTACACAGCACGAAACAGCTAAATTTTGCAAACATCTATGGACTTTGGAATCTAATTTAAATTGTAAACAATGGCCTGAATATCCCGCTACTTGAAGGCTGACTTCATCTGATGGCAACGCTTGCAACACAACGGCACGGAGCAGATATTGCCAGAAATTTTCACGTAATTTTTGATCTTCAGAATTTCGCCTCTGTTGGTCTTCTAAAAGAACAAAATGTCCATATTGGTATTTTGCCGGTTTGAGCAGATTTTTTTCATAGTAAATTATGCGCAATTCATCTGTCAATAGTTTTATAGAAAAGCCATCAATCATAATATGATGCATCTGGATTATAATCAGATTTGACATGTTTGTATATTCGCTACTTTTGATCTTCATAACTTCTGTGCTCATAGTTTGAATCTCTCCCCGAATCCATTGATTTTTTTTTTGATAAATTCGACCAGATATGCTTTCTTCCAATTTTCTGCTACCTCTATTATCTTTTTGTTCAATGATAAATATTCTCATTGGAATAGAAGAATCAAATAAATCGATTGGTTTCAATAAATTGAATGCATGTTTAGATTCGATACAAACTGAGAAATAAGCTTCAGTGAGGGATAAAATTATTTGACCAGTTACTGTATAAATAGTTCGCATTACTGTATGTCTCGCTACCACTTTGTTGAATGCTTTTTGGAGTCGACGAACTTTTAAATTTTCCATTTTAAACTTCAAAGTTTCAACAAAACTAAATTTACGTTCCTGATCCAACTGATGAAGAAAAATTAATCGTTTTTGCGCTGCACTTAGCGGTATTTCAATGCCGCTTTTGACAATTTTCGTCAACTTTTCTATAAAAACCTGAAAATTTGTTATTTCCATGTTTCTTTGAATAGAACTTTTCAGAATATATTCACTCAGGGCATCAATACTAGGAAACTGATGAGCACTCCCGTAAGGTATCGAACATTTTCCAGAAAATTCGCTCTGCAAAATAAATTCCAATCTTGCTAATTTTAAAGAATCAAATCCAAGTGATATAAATGATACTTGATTATCGTCACATGGTGCTTGAATTATCATTTCTACTGCTTTGCGAATTTTATTAATTATCCATAATTTGTTCCTTTGATTGGTAAAAGGCTTTGAAGCATGGATCGTTTCTTCTTCGTGAAAAGTGCGCGTATTCGAGATATCAATGTCTGTCGAATTTCGAATTTTTTGGTTTATATTTTTTATATCATGGAAATAAAATTCATCAAATCTACAGTCATTACTTCGTGAGTTTTCACCAATCTTTTCACAAGTTTTACATCTCATTGTTCCACGTAGTTCCTTTCGAAAATTTCCAAAACTTTCTGAAAATTTGTTGTTGAAACTGATTTTCTTGAAATAGCCACATTCAAGTCCATCAAAATCATACAATTTCATGCTTATTTTGATAAACTTGGATTCTTTAATTGCAACCCATAACTTTCGAAAAACAGCTATCGGCAGTGCAACTTGCTTAATTTCTTCCACCGATATTTGTAAAGTTGTCCCGAAATGCACTTGCAAAGAATAATCAAGAAAGGTTAGGATCTCACTATCCGAGACAAAGTATTCGTTATCATCGATGAAGCTAAAACAAAGTATTGTCTCAAATTCTCCATTTTTAACTAATTCGTCATTTATTGTCTCAAATTCTCCATTTTTAACTAATTCGTCATTTTTTTTCTTCCATATAGAGACATCTTGCAAATTCTTCGAAGGCAATATATCCAAATTACCAATTTTGAACTTATGAATTAAAATTTCATTTAAATTCTTGCATAATTTTGCTTGCCAATAACGTATTTCTCCAATATATCCTTGAACTGTATTATTTCCAGATGAAACTTTGAAAAGTTCTAAAATGTTTAATCCAGCAGCTGATTCTGGCAAAGATTTCCGACTTAATTCCGGATCCGTTCGCTGATTGCTAATTTTAACAGAATCAAGCACAAGTAGCAACGAACTATCTCCAAATCTTTTTCGACTTTCGATGATTAATGGTAGCAAAACTTGCTTCAGCTCCATTTCCAAATTCTGTAAAATAAATCATTGTTTGAAGGAAAACAGTTTTGCTTCCTAAATTTACGCAATGAAAGTGTTTGTGATTTTCCTTCCATAATTAAAAGTTAATTAGCAAATGAGACAGAAATAAGGAAAAACTAAAAATAAAGTATTCTTCACTTATTTTCATTACGAATACTCGTCATATGATTGGCAAAAAATTAATGAAAATTGCTATATTTCATGTAGCAATTATTTATTCAACAACTCTTAACCATAACTTATTCATTTTTTTTTGTTCTTGACATTTTAATAATCTCAAATTTTCACTAGATGCAATCAGCTTCTATCATAGAGAATTGAAAAGAATAGACATTTTTCTTTCCAATACCGCGATGCCGCGATGATGACAAATAATTTCTTGGATGACAATATTCGAACTTATCCCTAGCAAGCATCGTTTTTTGAACTAATCTTCAAGTTATTGAGACATTGGGATTTGCAAGAAGTTGACAGAATCTAATAAAATAAAACAGCACCGAAATATTCTAAGCAACTTTAGGAAATGATAGTCTAACAGCGATTTCTCAGAAGAGTGGAGCAGATTATCACAGATCGGCATATTTTATACAAATTAGCACAATCATATTCGTCAACTATAGCTAATTTGGGGAGAATTATCTCAGTTTCTCTCTTTTATCATCTGAATCTTTTCAACTGAGTGAGAAAAATACGTTAGTTGCTTGAATTATTTGAATTATATAATAATTTCCATTTCTTTGCTATGAAATAAATAAAATTCCAGAAAAATCTTTTTCTCAATACTTCATAGTTTGATTAATAGTAATTAAGCTGCGCAATTTTTTTTTTTTTTTTTTTTTTTTGAATAATTATTTCGAAACGCTTTCTTAATTTGATTGTCAGATAATTTATAAAATTTTTATGTATCCGTTTAATGAAGTAGCAAACTGTTTAGAACATGTGCGTTTATTCAAATGATAAAGAATTAATTAAATTGTTAGATTTTATGTGATAGCAAAACATTGAAGAACAGAAAATTTTCAAAACTTCTCTATTAAAATTTTCTTCCAGAAATTTCTCTTTCGCAAATAAAATTGGAAATGATCGATGTAATTCGGATATTTTAAGTATCCAATATTTTTTTTTTTTGGCTGCAAAAGAGAGAGAATGATTTATTTAAATGTTGTGAACTTTCTTCTTCTTTCTAACATTCATTATCATTTATTTATTGTCTTTTTTAAAATAAAACATGCGAAAAATATAAATCATCTCTATGCTCAGTATATGAATGCAATTTCGAAAATATTGGTAAAGAAATTTTCCAGCATAAAATCGATTATAAAACTGATTTCTTTTATTCAGCATTCAATTCAAAACTTAAGCATAGTCACACGTACGCACCGATTTTATTTATAACTTTAGAGAACTTAATTTAATTTTTAATAATTTATAACATGTTATCCTATTTACTTGCTACGTGCTTAAATTCAAAATTGGACTTGAAATATCAATTTTGTGTATTTGATGGTTTGAAAAAATCGTAAAATTTTTGCGATATGCACTTGTCAGAATGCTATTCCAAGACTAATCATTCATCGTTAATGTAAAGCACAAAAGCCAATTTATTCGATGATATAAGGTTTCTGTGCTAAATAATCGTATCACATGATGGCCAACTCTAAATGGTTACTGGAAATTTGAATTCCTAAATTCAATGCACGAATCGCATGTAAAAAAATCGCATGTTGCCATCATAAGCTTCTTCCAAATTTCGAATAGTAATACTGCACGAAAACAAGAAATTCGATTACTTTCCAGATTTCTACTGTCTGAACTTTAATCCCGAAATGCTTCTACGAATGAATACGATTATGAGATTAGAAATCACCACGAAAATTTTGCGTAACTCTATTGTACTTTTGTTCCATTAAAAGATCGAAAAATTTGATTCGATTCAATAAGGAAATGTATGGCAGTTTGAATCATTGATTCCTCGTTTAATGTAACTTCTTCAAAAGTTGTAATCGTATAATTCGTCATGAAAATCGCATGCGACGGTTTTAAATTTGATGGTAACATTATATCACCCACTTTGTATATTATCGATTCTGCTCCTGAATTGTCGAAACTTCCAATAATCAACGAACAATTCAGCGTTGATAAATCACTCTGAAAGACTTGTCATTTATGAATAATCTTATCCCCAAGCATTTTGGATCCATTCTATATGATTAATAGGTGTAATATTTTAGTCCCTCTAAACAAATGAATCAAATTAGCTCACGTAGCTCTCGTAACATGACGTGAATAAAACAAACTTCTGCAGGAAATTCCTCTGAAACAGGAGGGAGAAATTTGATGCAGTAGCGTCACCACGGAATATCATTGCTTTAAATAGAAGCAATGGGTATATTTCGAAAAATTTCCCTTTTTAATTCAATTTGTTGTTTTTACTTTGCTCAGATCGAATTTACATTGTGAAATGTAATAATGGTTATGATTAATTACTTAATGAATTAATTTCAACTCATTAAAACTTATGCACGTAAGGTTGATAAAAAATTGTTTACACGGCACACCTGCATTTTTTTTCTGCCGACTGCCTACTTTTAAGTAAATATTTTTTTTTATTACTTTTGAATAGATGCCAAGAATCGATTTCTTACTTGTTTAAAAACAAAGTCAGAAATACAAGGAAAAGTTAAAAAAGCTTGTTGCTTCCAACAAATAATGCCATCAGAATACAAACGAAGCGATTCTGCGCCATACGTTGTATCGGAATCAAGGAAAATTGTGTCAGGCTTCCAAATTTTGATGTCTTTTGGAATCTGGAATAAGGGATGAATTTTATGCAACGAAGTGTAAGAATCTTGAAAAGTAGGAAAAAAAAACTAAGTTGCATTAACTAGGAAAATTCCAGCATGACTGAATATTTTTTATAAATAATCAGTAAGTGTAAAAACTCGAAATTTCTTATTCAAATTCTAATAAGCACTAAAAAAAAAAAAAAAACTCACAGCAATGGATTTAATCCCAGAATATTTAATACGTGAATCTTGCCACTTCTGGAAGATTTCACACGATAATGAAACTGTATCAGAATAAACAAGTACATGACGTACTGCAAAACTTATCGTCACCTAAAATACGAAAATCATTTGAGACACTTTCAACTTTATCAATCAATTAAAATACAAACAATCCAGAATATATCAAGATGTCTATCGGAAGTCTTTTAATGAAGTAGTACAATAATAATAAAACAAGTTCAGTTTTTGGAAACCCATCAAATTTAAAGATTTACTTCCAAAATTTAGAATATTTCTTCAAATGTCTAAAAATATATGATTTACTTTGCATTAATCTAAATAAATATGAAGCATTCATTATGGTTTTTGATGTTATGTAGTTTTAGAAAGCCAAATATGAAGATGTTTAGTTTGAGAAGTTAGGAACTAAAAGTTATCGAATCGGGACAAAACAATTATCTGAATATTTCATATGATACCTTAAAATGAAAAATGCATAATAATGAATAATCACAAATTGATAAGCAAACAGAAAACGATAATTAATAAGCAAGTAAATTAATTTATGAATAAATAGCCTAGAAAATGATGCAAACAAGGAAGTATTCATACCTCCACATTACGATTAGCAGCATGATTATAGTTATATTCTAGTAATAACTCTGAGAATTCGACGCGGTTTGTGACCCGATTGATAACGAATGGAGTATCATTGCAAGAGCAACCATCTAGCAACAACAACAATAATGATAACATCTAAATAATTTATTTTTAATAAACTATTGTTACTAGATATGCAAAACTTTCGTTTATCTGTTTAGTTCATTAATTTTATTCGGAAATTTTATTTGAACAGCAGAAAATGCACGTATATAATCTGATTATTTCTAAACTTTCGAAATTTTTTCAATTTTTAAACTTTTGATCTTTAAGACCTTATTTGACGCTAAATTTTTTGGCATTCTCTAGCTTTTTTTTATTCTTCCGCAATTTCTGTTTTTGGAAAATAAAAAATGAATTGATACATGACAAGAAGGATTTATTTTTAGAAAAATGTGCACACTTTAAGTTGTGCTGAATGACAACAGCGTTCGCCATTTATCGGTAAATGAATTACATCAAAAACAATGGTATAGTAGAGATATTTATATCAGCAAATGTTTGAATCTCCGAAAAATTCCTAGCATATTTTGAGAAACTTTTAAAACGCAAATCGATGAAAGAAATTTTAAAAAAAGAGAAGAAATCGCTGAAATAAAGCTCCAAAACTGAGCATTAGAGCCTAGACTACGATTGGTGTAGGCTAAAAAATCTGGAAAAATTAGCAATAGCTTGAACAAGAAAAACAGCTGTTTCAAAGATGCGAAAGAAATATATGTGCGTTTCCTACTCCTTTGAATTCAATTTTCTGGAATTATGCCGGGAGGAATGATGTTGATTCTGGTTACGGATTGCAAATAATACGATGGTGGTTTTAGCAGAAAGCTCAAAATGAAATTTTGACATGACTTTCAAAGTTGTTTTTAACCAAATCTTCTGGGTTCAAAAATCAGATACTTTTGTTCCATCAATTCTTCCCAATCTTTCATTAGAGTAATAGAATTAATCAAATCAAATGTTGCAGTTCGAAATTTTCAGTGATCATAGAACGTCCTATTATTTAGTTCAGTTTCATTTTTGTGTAGACATATAACTATATATCATTTTCATGAGTGAAGCTGCAGTTAAATAGTTAAACAATTTCAATCTTTTTTATAATTAAGTTTCAGCAACATTTAAGGCTAAATTTCAGACTGGCAGGTTCGTCTGAAATCCAATCACTAAGATAATGATTTCTTATTTCAGAATTTTTGTTGTGCATTTCATTAACAATTTGACTACAAAACAATTTCTTAAATTTACTTACAGTAATGTATCATATACTGAAGAATTTATAAAAAATTATACTTATAGTAATGTGTCAAATGCTGAGGAATTTATAAAAAGTTACTGAAAACCTGTCCAAATTATTGACATAATTTTTGAATAAATGAATACTAGAAATTCGTTTCAATGGCATTTTTAAGGATTTCTTGGAAAAGTAAGGCTCAAAAAAAAAAATGTCCAATAAGCATAATGAATGAAACCGGTTAAATGAATGAGCCTATTTCAAGTTGATATTTCAGGTAGATAATGAGTGATAAGTTGCAACATGTGATTCGAAACTTCTGATAAGCCTCATAAAAGCAAGAAGGGAAACAAAAGAATGGGAGGAAAGAGACAAAAATTGAGATAGCAGCATGTCGTTAGCTGATTGTTTTCGAACATTGAAAATGGCTGTCCTTTGCTCTAGCCATGAAATTTCATTGTTTTAGGCCTCTGCTAAAGGCATTTTGTTTTCAACTGGAATCAATACAATGCCAAATCAACTTATCTTGTGATGTGATAACCGAAACGAATGGCTTAGCTTGGTAGCCTAGGATGGAAAAGAGACTGAACATGGTATCTTCCACTCTGGATGACCTCTCCCTCCACCTTGTCTTCCAACCTCATCTCTTCTTCTTCCCTATGTTCTTTTGCTAAAGCAAAGGAATTTAGAAATCTCAAAATGAGGAGATAGGTTTTTCATTCAGAATAACTTTGAGATATCACCTGATTGGACTTTTATTCCTTTGGCATTTCAAACTACACTTCTGTCTTGTTTTGATGAAAATAGGATTGAAAGAATTGCTGAAGCATAACATCTTTACTAATTTTCTCTCATTGGTTTCATTTTACAACATTGGAATTTGATTTACTTATTCGGGCTTTTCTCCCAAATGCTGCTGACAGTGGCACTTTATAAGAGTGCAAGATGAGAAGCAAAACTGTGGAGAAGTAATGTCGCAACTAATAAAACTAGTGATCATATGAGATTTCGAAGGAAATGTACACACTGCAATTGAAGAATCATTCACCGTCAAAGTTTTCAGCGACTGATAGGAAAAAGATGATGAGATGCTGTGATTTCATTGTTGTTCTGAAAGCTGTCCGTATAATTTTGGAAAAATGAAAGCACTTTTTTGCAAATGAAAGGAAAAAATTAAACGGGAAGAGCTGTTTAGGCATTATTTAAAAGGAGTAGGGTTTCTTCAAGAAAAAATATGTGTACTTGAGCTAATTTTGGGACCAAGATAGACAAGTAATGTCGCAGCTTTTATTAAATTCTGAATCTACGCTTAACATTCCAAAGGCTTAGTTAGGAAATTAAATATTATCCAAATTTCAAAAGTAAGCAACAGATGTCCAGGAAAATGTTATTTTCTTCATGATTCTTTGTTAAGTTTAATTTGATTTCGTGCAAATCTGAAGCATAAATCAGCGAACGGAAATTAAAAATCAGTTCCTAGCTATTAATACGAATAAATGAATTTCGAAGACTCATTCTCGTCGGGCTGCAGAAATTGCAAATTTTGTTCAAGATAGAGAGGAGACAAGCGTTATTTCCATTATTTGTTAGCGCTTCAATAGGTCGAAGATGCCAAATCGAAGTTGAAAACAGTTAAAACTGAACTATTGTATATTAATTCCAGATATTAAATATGTCAGCTTGTATAGACGTTTTAGAATTTAATAAATCCATATTACATTGCAAAAAGGATGTTTTGTTTATGAGGACCATGAGCTTGAAATAACGGACAAAATAATTTACTATGAGAAACAATTTATTCTAAATAATTTACTATGAGCTCGAAATAATTAACAAGGTGAATACATTACGAGAATTTTGAGGTATATGAAAGCTTCTTAAAAGTGTGCAAAAATATCTTCATATGATCGAAATACTTTGTCGCTGTAAAAATTAAAAATTAATGTCAAATTCAGGATCCATTCATATAGAAATGATGTTTGTGAGTTAAAACATTAAATAAATCTTTGCTTGTTTTTGCCTATTGGCTTTTACTTTTTTGGTTTATCTGCTGATGAAAACTACTAAATTTTCATTTAATAATTCTTAAATTCAGAAAATAATCCTCTGTCTATTATTTTGATTATTTAGTGAAAAAATTATAATGATTGAAGATTTTACCCATAAGAGCTCAAATCTATTTAATGACTGTTATTAGAAATAAGTTGACAATTTTGATTAGATTAGGTTGAATTATTTCAGTGACAATCTTTTCAAATATCTTTATCTTCATTTGATGTTTCTCTTTCACCATAATGTGCATTTCTCGAAGGAAGAAATATTAAACCTTTCATAGATCCTTCTGAGTATTTATTTACAATGAACACCAGAAGGTAACATAACTGATTCTATCACATTTTATTCTTTTTGGCAAAAGTCAGAATATGACATATAAATGAACAAACATTGATTCACTTGTGAGCTTTGCTGACATTAGGAACAATAAGTGTTGTGAATGAGTTTTTTCCTGGAATAATGATAGAGATAATTAAAATAATCAAAAATTCGAAATAATTAAAAATTTTTAAATCATTTTAGAATCAATTTTGAGAAAGAAAACGAAAAATGCATGCGCATTGAAATTAAAGAAAAAGTTGTTTACCAACAATTGCTGACTATATTTTATATAGAGTTATAGCTGTTACTTGAGGTTCATTTAATCCTTGTGAACTCATAGTGTTCGACAATTAAGAGCAATGTTCATTTCACTGCTTTGATAAAAAAACGTTTCGAATTTCCGATATATATTAGCTTTCTGTCACCCAATTGAAACTGATCAATAATTTGAAATAGTTTTTTAAGAAATTCAAAAACTTGAAAAACGTGAATTTCAGATATGAATTATTTCTGTTAGAAGTTAAATAGAAGTCAGAAAATCTCAATTTCAAAATGTAAAGAATTCTGGAGCGAATTGAGTTTTTACTGGCAATTAAACGTAATAATCTTGCATTCTTTGGCTCTATTAGAAATTCATGGATGTTTAAATCGTTGTATTTATTTTTGCTTTTGATACATAGATTTTTTGAATATAACTGAAATCATTTTATTTAAAAAATCAATTACATCTCAAAGCTTCTACTAGCACTTTGTCAAAAAAAGTTCTGAGATGGCAATTATTGCTGTTTAAAGTGTGTTTCAATACCTTCAGACAAAACATAAATATTTGTAAACTACGAATATTTCCCTACCCAAGTTTTAGGATGATGCCATTAGGGATTTCTCGAATATTATCTCTGTTTATTTTAATGTGACTCGTAATTTCAAACTTTTACGAGGACTTATATCTATTCGATTAAGAATTGATCATATAAAAAATAACAAATTTCAGGAAATATTGTTTTTGAAAAATCGTTCCATTTTTTTTTTTTTTTTTTACCAATTCCAAAGAATGACAAATGAAATGACACTTGAAACAATTCTCACAGGATTTTCAACTCGTTTTGAAAGACTCATATAGATAAGAGATGACTAATAATAGCAAAATGGAATCCATTCAGTCTTGCGTAATTTCTCAAATTTCGATAAATTTATGAAAAAATCTTCAAATATTATTGGTTTCAATCAGAGATGATGTAAATAGCAATGATCTATTTTCATTTATGATAGATGATAAGTGACAGACAACAAAAAATTGTTTGATGTTTCAAATTTGCTGCATTTTTTTCCAAACTTTTATAGTACTTAGGAGGTATAGCTCGATGCTCTGAATGCTTTGAATAATTTGTGAAAGTTTCATTTTAATGTTTTCAAAATGACGTAACAACAGTGCTTTAATCATCATTCAGGTTGGATGATGAATTCGTTTTTGGCAAATTTCGAATAAAGTTCGACCAAATTTATATTTATTGAGAAAAGAGAGAACGGCAACAAACGCTATTTATTCAATTCACAAGCAATGGGTCATTTTACTGTGAGGTTTCTGTTTAAGAAAAAAAAAGTTAAACAAACACAATGAAAAAGTCCTCTCCTGAAGGTTACTGTACAGATTATTCAAATTGAGATATTATACAATGATATTTAGAGGCAATAGCATAAACTGAAATGCGATTATACTATTTGACGAAATACGCTTTCCTAAAGACTTTCGAAACTTTTCTATTAACTTTCGAAATTCATATACCAAACTTCTTTTTTTTAGGTCAATGGCATTATTAGACATAATATAACAGACTACTTATTTATTTACTCAGCCAATAACGCCTGAAATTTTTTTGCCTGAACAAAAAATTCTGAATTCCAAATAAACACATTTCATCACAATATCTGCGATTTTTAAAGGAACAGGAAAAAAAAAATGCGTTAACAACAAAGGAATGGTTCCTAAAACATGATCAAATGATCAACAGTTCGGATAACATCAATATTAGAGAAATATTGAGGGGATTTATGATTATCACGATATCATTAAAAAGATGCAAAATCAATAAATCATAGCAAAATAAAGGAACGGAACGAATTTTTTTTTTTTTTTTTTTTGATATATACAAGACGTTGCATTTGTTCGTTCATAATAATCTACGTTGCCGATGTTGACGATGGGGATGTTCGACGTTTTCTTCGAAATTGACTCGGAAACTGAAGATTATCTTCTTCGAAATATTCTTCTTCAATATCATCCATTCTTTTCATGAGTTAGCTGTTAATTATGCAAATGAATAGGTAAAGAGAACTTACCAGGCATTTGCCCTCCTTCAGTGAAGCATATCTCTCAGAGATAGACTGATTATACGTCGAGAGATGGATCGCCTGAAAGGTCAAAAAATCAATCCTCATCAAATATCATCATTTATTTCACACCCTAATAAGAACTGTTTAAACCGCATTGCTTAGTCAATTTACCGACCCCCTTGACTGAAGTTTCAACTTGAGTTTCTTTCCAGATGCTTCTGCGACGCTTATTCCCATTAAATGTCGATTTAGACACACGTATAAGCGAAAAGCAATGAAGAAATACATTCCGAAATTTCTGAAAATTTTTTCATCCAAATCGTGATGGATTCATTTAACGCGACGAACCGATCGAGCAATAATTATTTTCCAATACTGGCGTAGGGATGTCTGCTCAAAGCTTCAAACATTTGTTAAATTTACAGTTTAAAAATATTGAGTTTCTAATTACTTGTGGCGTTTTCGAACGTACTGGGCTGCTGTCATTAGCATAATCAAATTCAGAACTGTTTGACAGAAGTGTATTCTGTAAATTCATAAAAATTAAAGTAAAAATTTTCTATTGGGTACCAAATTTCATTGCTACATTCGCTATAAAATCATTTAAGTTCATAGAAAATATCATTATTATCCTTAGATTAGTAGTAAAAAGGGGTGAGCAAATGATTTATTAATTTGGAGGTCAACAATGATTCAATTAATTCCTCATCTCTATGTTTGCTCAATTAGCTGCAGGACTTACGGTAGGACGTGAAATAATCGGTTCATCAAGCATGCTTCGAGATTTTTCGAGTTTTCTTAGTGCCTTCTGGATGTCATCGTCATCGTAAATTTCCACAGCATTAATCAAATCAAAATCTCTCTCACTGCAGTTATTCAATTCATTCGCTGATTCCGCTGCTGAAGTGGCATTTGTATTCCTGAAATTTTTAAATTGAGAATCAGATTTCAGTTTGATTTGAACATTGAAATAATTTTAATCTGTTACTCTCCTATCGCTACAAAAAAATTTTGTGAAAGTTGGATTTAGCTAGGTAAAAAGAAAAAAGTGAACTCAGAATAATGATGGAAAATTTGATGGCCATTTGTTGCAGCTTCAACTGGAACATATATTGGATCTAGCATTTTGATTCGCGAAGCCTATAAAAGTAAATTATTTCTCGGGTGAATTTCGATCAACTATTTTCTTCTACTTTTATCATTTTACCATTCATTATTTTTCTTTAAAACTAAGCATTTATACTCTTTTTGTCTTATTTTAACCACTACTGCTTTCATCCGAAGTTGACCTGTAACTTCAAGATAATTATATATAGAAAGAATTAGTTGCGTATACATTAATTTTGTATTGTTTAAAAGAGAAAAACTATCAACCATGTGTATATCAACAAAGACTTATCAATGGAAATGAGTCGGAAAGGCACTTTGTTATCATTACTTTCAAACTTCATGAAAAGTATACATTGATAGTGCAAGTTCATCTTCGCCAACCGGTTTTTATCTGACAACACTGATGTAATTTAATATGTTCCTATGCTACTATCGAACCAGTTGATAATCATGGCAAATGTAAAAAAAAAAAAAAAGAAATTTAACTTTAAAAATTTATCCTTGTTCAGTTGGTAAATTATTGATTTTTTATCTTTTTTTTTGTCAACAAAAATGTCCAAATAAATCAAAAATAGGACGGCAGTTTTTGTTAAAAAATAATAAATTATGTCTTGCTATTTCAGCCACATACCATTACCCACCAACAGCTTTACGTTTAATACCAAAGTATTGTTTTTTCCATCTCTTCCTATCGATTTAATTTTTTAAAAATGTTCGAGACTACAATTTAGAAATAGAAAAATAAATATGAAAATGAAAGTACCATTACAAATTGCTACTCATTAGAATTTTAGAAAACAGAAAACTGGCTAAAAATTAGTTATAGATACAATCCAGAAATTGCGAGTGACTTGCAGAGAATCATCTTTTTTTTTTTTAAGAAACTTGAAAATATGAAACAATATTCGCTTAATTATTTTGAATCAACATTATCATATTGTATTTTAATTAAAAACGAACTAAGTAGAAATAGACATAACAGTAAAAAGCTATTGAATATTAAATACGTGTTGCAAATTGAATATAAAAATCAAACTTTGAAAACTGCAAAAAATGCATAAAAATTAATTACAGTGAGCAATTCGCCTGGCTCATCACCACTAGCAAATACCATGACTGCATGAGCATATCGCGGTCGTTCGATGATCAATTCTGTGGATTCTTCACTCAACTGATCGATCATCGTATCCAGATGGGCCTCGAAGGCACGCAATTCCATATCAGCCATATTGCTGCAGCGATGATAAACCGGTAAAATCAAAGATAGCTCTTTAATTTATTTGCACAGAAATATTTAGAAAAAGGAAAATAAACTTGAAGGAAAATGAAATTTCGATCTTAATAGATTACAAGCAACTTATGAGTATATTACTGAGCCTGATAATGAAAAACCGAAAATTACTTTCGAGAAAGAAAGAAAATTGACAGATATTGACGACAATCGAAGGATGCAAGCAGTCGTTTGAATTTCACGTATTATTTTTTATATAATTTAAACTGGGCGAAGGCATTCAAATGTCTCACGTGTTCTTTCCCTTGATAATTATCATGTAAATAAATATTTTTTATCTTCAAATTTTCTTCAAAATTATACCATTTTCCAGCAATCGGAACGTAAAAAGCGATAAAAACTTGAAGAATTTTGGTTAAGAAATTTTTAAAACGAATTTTATTCTTTAAAAATAATGTTATGAATTTTTTAAGAAAATTTCGAGATCTTGAAGAAAGGATTACAAATATGAAATTTATTATAAAGAATTAGTCAAATAATAAAAGAGATGATATCTTATACTTTTTAAAAATCTATCTGATAATAAAAATTTCGAAAGAAATTTTTGGAAATGGAAAATAATAAAATTTGATAAGAAAATTTCAGCAATTATTGAATCAACTTTTTTATAAATTATATATTTCAATACAACAAAAGTTCCCCTTCAAAATATTATCAAAGAGTTGGCTTTTCAATAAAGTGTAAAATGTTAGCATTCGACCAAAATTTTGCGCTAAAACTACAAATTTGCTTTAGTACTGTTTGTTTACGAACTAGTTCCAAACAACTCATCCATCGAATGAGTTTATGATGACTTAACTAATTCAGGATTTTTATGAATATCAAAAAGTGTAATGAGAATGAAAAGAAGCAGTCAATAATACCAAGATATTAAAATGTATTGTGGCAAGAAAATGACACCACTTCCAGTACTGCCAAAAAAACCTCATTTATCATTAAAATTTGGGTTTTGTAATAAAGAAAGATTCGTAATAGTTCTCTTTCTCTCTCTCTCCGTTTTAGATTTCAGACATATTTATTTAGTATTAAAAAGTTTATTAAAAATTTACCATCCAAAGAATAATATTAATGGTTAATGGTAATGGTTTTAATAAAGTAAACATTGAGATTTTTAGGTAAGTTACTTTTTTATATAGTGAATTTTAGTAAAATGATGGGTTGTACAGATATTTATGAACGGAATATCTCACATAAAAACACACACAGCTCCCATCTATGATTGCTGTTGATCGTTTCAACAAATATTCATCAAATTTTTTTCTCGTTTCCCGTTATCAGCTTAATCTCATGAATTTTTTTGTCACCCATCTTTCGTCTTCTCTTCATATCCCTCAATCAAATTAATGTCATATAAATTAACATGAGATGGAAATATGAAATGAAAAATTTTCATGAAAAGTGATTTCTTCTGAGTAAAATTGGAAAATATTAATGGAAATACTAAATATTTCCCAAAGAAGTTGACATCTGCAATATTTTTTTGCCTGATTTCTCCAAAAATCTCTTGACAGTGAATGTGTTTACAATATTTCGATGTGAGTCAAAGTTGGCTTATTCATCTCGGAAAAGGGTTTCAAACAAAACTTTTGTTTTTTTCTTTTTTTCATCGATTCCTTAAATGATTCATTTTTTTGGTGGATATTTCACAAACAATACGAGTAGGTTAAAATTCAGTGATTCGTTTCAAACTTTTTTATCAAAATTTCTGAATACAGAAACAAATGTAGCATTCATACTCTCTAGCATATAATTTTTAAAAACATCCGATTGGGTCTGAGATTTTTTCAATATTAATGCTTCAATTTATTTTATTAACAATTTAATGCGTTTCAATGACAATACTTAAAAAACTCAAGAAAATGTATTTGTATTACAAAAATCTCGCAAAACTTTGTATTTTAAATAAATTTTTAAATTATTTTATTCATTTTTTTTTCCCTACACGATCATAGAATTTTTCATCGTTGACAAGATTTCTCATCGTTGAATTAAATTATTTCTATTAACAATACTTCTAGCGAATAACTATATAGTTTCCAACAATTGCTTTCTAATATGAAAGAAAAGTAGTTTCATTTTCAAGGTTAACAATTTTCTTTGAATTCGTAAATCGATAATATCTTGAAAGATCAATAATATTTCTTATCACGGCCATTTTGGACAAAATTATCATCCATTTCATGAAATTTAATTTATATTGATTCATTGTATTGATATTATTCAATTCTGATCAAAACCTTTCAAGTGCCGTTTAAATAAGTGATTATCAGTTCATTCTTTTCAGAAGTTTAAGTGCAAGATGAATTTAAAAAAAAAAAAAATAAAGCTGTCTATGACCGAGTTTTGATAAATTTATAATTATTCTATTGCTTTTCTATCATGACAGTCATATCTTATATTCAAAATTGATTTATTTTCAGCCTAAATTGCTTTTCTAGTGTTTGAAACGATTTTCCTATGATATTACAGTCTTACCTTCATAAGCATCTGCAAGTTTCAGTCAAATTAGACATCCTCAGAATTGCCAGAATTTAATGACAGCGAAAAATTGATAAAATGATTCAATATATATCACTGAAATGATAAATGAAGAAAAATAATAATTCGCGTATCATTGAAAAGGTACATTATTTATGCCAGATCTGTCCTGCGAGAAATGTACAGTGATATCAAAGTATTTACTCGTTTTCTTTTGAATTGTTTCAGGCTGTAACTGTAATGTAAAGTTCCAAACTTTGGTCTTCTCCTTATCATCCTAGATTTTATCTTAAAGATAATCAATCAGTAATGATTTTCTCTCAAAATAAGAAGACGATTTTTTCATTAAATCCAAAAAAAAAAAAAAAAAAACCACAAAAAAGGAACAAAAATTAATGATATTCATTGTCTTTTAGTCCGTCCGAATAAAGAAACTATTGTTTTCCTCGATGAATAATTTAGCTAATTAGAAAAGAGTTTTTCTTTTGTTTTGGATATGCTTTGCTTACTAAGTATCACTGAAAAAAATACTGATTAGAAGATGAAAATAATTTGATATGTATGATTTTAAGAAGACATTATTATTAAGACAAGTCGATATGATTGCACCTTGCAACGGTGTCTTATCTCCTTCAATTGCAAAATCTTTTGAATTGAAAATCACGCAAACTGAAACTTTTTTACGGATTATCATTTAATAATACAATGAATTACAACTGCAATAAGCCCTCTTTATCCACGGTTCAGTAACTTAGTGTTATCAAAAAAGATAAAAAAGAAGCGCCCCTAGTACTCATCAAACATGGTTGCTTATCAAGATAACACATTAACGGAACTTTAAAACACCGTTGCATATTGCTTAATAGAAGCAAAACGATGTGAACTATTGATAATGAAATCAAGAGTTGAATAAAATGGATTTGATAAAAGACTGATATCTTCTTCCAAAGAATTGAATGAAAAGAAATTTTTCAACAGAAAGAAATATGTTGAAGTTAGAATTCATCTATAATTCATCACAAAGCTCAGGTGACTATAAAATCAACAAGTGATAGGGTATGAGGAGAATGAAAAATGTATCGGTGCTTTAAATCTTATCTTATTCAATGTTTACAAAATTATTGTGCTTATATTGAAGAATAATATCAGCTCAATCTACTGAAGTGAGACGAGTGAAAAATGTACAGTAAGATGTTATCATGATAATGAAATTGATCGTCTTTACTGATTTTCTTATCGTACAAACATTTCCAATAATTTCGATGAAATTAAAATCAAGAGAAGAATGTCTGTCTGAAAAAATTCTCAAACAGAAAAGAATTGTGAATGAACTAAATGAATGAAGCAACATAAATTCTATATGAAAACAATATAATGAAACAAAAATTTCCGAAAATTTTTTCGTTAGTTATAGAGATGATAAAATAATTGCAAAAAACTAAGTCATTTTGTTTTTTTTTTTTTCTTTCAGCCCTTTTGAACATTTAATCTATTGAATCTCATCAAGTTCATAAATCAATAAGTTTTTTTGTTTGCTGCACGTGATGGCTAATCAGGTTATAAAAAAAGTTCCGATAGAAAATTAAGCAAATACAAAAAAACAAAAAAATTTGGCAAAACAAAACATACTTTAAATCGGCTTCTTTAAATATTTGATATAATGTGACATGCACCATATTCACTTTTTCAATATTTTTAAGAACCTGGAACAAAAAATCGTACTTAACCTTATTTTCATAAGTTAATTGTGCACGTATAGTAAAGAAATAAATTGAATTTGCCCGCAAAATAACTGGAATTCATGATTAATATGCGAATAAATAGGAAAAGTAATGACAGCAAATCCATACTAAGTACTCGATTATTT
This sequence comes from Onchocerca lupi, assembly GCA_028564675.1. NCBI lineage: Eukaryota > Metazoa > Nematoda > Chromadorea > Rhabditida > Onchocercidae > Onchocerca > Onchocerca lupi. Next base: position 55,250 of record JAOVVO010000227.1, read on the forward strand.
CATTGGTCGCCGATTAATAAATTTAACAAAATTTCAGGAAGAAGAAAGAAACGTTCCGAATAAGAAGTAAAGAAAATACTGCGGAATCGTTTATTGTGCAATAAATTTATTTTGCTGTTGAAGAAATAACGAAAAGAAAATGAGAAAATGGCAAGTTCATTTTAATATTTTAGTAAAAAATGAAGTGTAAAATAGTTATGTCAACAGATTGCTCGTTTTCTTACCCAACTCAACTTTTTCACCCATCCTGGCTTCCGAGAATGAAAATTTGGTACATCGAGTTAACGCACTGCAAATGGTTTACAAGTGGTGAAAAGGTTAATAATTGTTGTCTCGAATGCATATGTTCACTTATTCATTCTGATGGGAACGGAAATGACGACTAAATTTCCGGTTTTCCAACCCATAATGTATTGTTTCAATCAAAACGCATGTCGGAGATCACGTTGGATATTTCGGTATTAGAATAATTTGTATTTATATTACCAGATATTAATTTTAAAGTTTCTTATAATCCACAACTTCGAAACTTATAATTTTGATATTTTTCATTCGGATTGTAATGTCAATAATAGGGTCAACGGTAAGCAAAATGATTATTTTTCAGTGAAAAAATTGATAGCAAAAATAAGACTTAGAGGAAAGTTTAAAATTTAATACACTTCAAATGGTTGTTTGAGATTTTAACACACCAGAATCTTTAAAATACCTCAATCTAGAATAATCGGCTAGGAAAAGAAATTTTAAACAATTTTTTTTCTTTTTCTTATCTCACTTTGCATTCAGTCAGGCTTCCTTTTCTTTAAAAACTAAAAGATTCATTTTCTGAAAAAATATAAAAACGCATAGTTCTTTATAAAATATACGCTCTCAACTCTCACTGAAATAATAGGAAAAGTAGAATATTATTTCTGCGGTACAGAAAGACTGCTTCAATTATTTTGTAATCTTCAGAAAAAGTAGAATTATTTGAGGTTATACAAGCAGCATGAATCGTTTTTATTGTTAATAAAGCTTGGGAATAAGTTTTAATGGCATTAGAAATTATGCCATTAAGAAAAAGTTAAATTTGAATAGTTTTAATAGCATTAGATATTATTTGCATCAAATGGCTGAATATTGAGAAGAAATGATAGGAAAAAAGCTACTCAGTTGAAAACAAAAAATGAAAAAGGGAAGAAAGAAAGAAAGAAAAGAAGGAAATAATTAATGAATCTTTAAATGAGATGCAAGACTCTTAATGAAGGAATTAAAAGAATCTATTATAATCTGCAACATTCATCCTGTATTTAGAAGTTACAAATTCTTATTTAATTTGTTTCTCTGCTTAAAGCTCTACCTACCAGCCTATTTCTTATTATACTTCAGTCTAGAAGCATTTGAAATTAGCTAGCACGGCAACTTGAGTAATCAAGCATTCATTGGTCTTTGAAAAAGATAATGAATGCAAAAAGGAATATGGAAATAAAGCAAGAGAAGTTTTGCTAATAAAAGCAAGAAGTGTGAAACAGAGATGCTGCCGGTAAATATTTTTTGAAAGAAGAGAAACCGAAGACACAATGAATGAGTGGTGCTCGAATTGAAAGTTAACATGCAAATGCACATTAAAAATATACGCGAGAATTCTTTGTTTGCTTCTCAATGATAATTCTGAGTAACTTTCGCTACTCCTATCTATTATTTCAGTCATAATTCCCCTAATTCCTTCTTCGTACAATTATTTATATGCTTTGAAATAGCTGAATCCGGCCATGGCCGATTCAGCTAGTCTAAATGAATAAAAATGTAACTGTTCGTTTGTCCAAAATCTTAGATCTCCGAAAGTTCTTCAACATGCTCCTATTCGAATGCAACATTGCATCAAACGTTGTGTGAAAATGAGTAACGAACATTTAGATTTGCAATTTGTATCTATTTCGCTTTATACTGATAGAGACAACAATTAAGAGCTAAAAATAAATAAATAACCATAAATAGCAAATAACAATAATGAATAATGATAGTCATAATAATAAATAATAAATAATAGTAATAATCTTAAGTCATTATTATTTTTGAAAAAAGAAGAGATTTTGATTTCACTGAAAAATTTTAAATAATGAGCGCTTTTGAATGCGATATATGAGACAAAAAAGGAGAAAATTCTGGACTGATTTAGAAGCAGAGAACATTAATTAAATGAGTAAGTAATAGAAAAGTTTGGAAACTTACCGAAGTGAAGAGGAAAGTGAGTCTATTAATTTATAAAAGACTAAACTAATTTACAAGTAGAAAATGTGCATGTTTTCAAATCAGAAAAGCAGGTCGATAATATTGCTGATCTTCTCGACAGCGAACTCATTATGATAACGAAAGTAAGACGATGGATGGGTAAGGTGGCGAGAGAAATGTCGATTGTGAATTGAATTCGTTCAAATTAAATTAACCAATTGAACGAATGACTAACGAATGGAACAAAGTACTATAATAAAGATAAAATTTACTGCCTCTTCTCCAAATGTTGATCTTCCACGCCGTATTGATAGTGATTTCATTTGTATACTCATGAAAACGTTCATAGATATTGAATTTTTTTTATTTTGAAAAATGTTCAAGAAATTGGGTCGAAAATTTGATCCATTTCCAAAAATTTATTTCCAGTGCAACAATAACACTGCACGGAAAATAATGTTTCAAAATTATTCGGATTTTCTTCTTTATAGAAAGAAGAAATGACATTAACTTCGTTTGTAATTCCGACCATTCCAAAGAGTTCTAAGTGTAAGGACAACAAAAATTGTTCAGTTTTGAGACGTCAAATGACTGGCGTATCGAACAAGACACTAAGTCTTTCCTTATTCAATTTAAAATTATCAACAAATGAGAAAAATTCATTCTCTGTGGATATTTAGAAAGTCAATAATAATAATAATGTTTTTCGAATATTATTTGCTGAATATAGTGAAATAGAAAACTCAATTTAATTTGGTTCAATTTATTTCAGCTTAATTTCATTCTGCTCCCTTCTACTGTAGTCGCAAAAAATTGAAATGAAATCAAACAAAATTAGGAAATGGAGGAAAAAAAAACTTCAATTTCAGATTAAGGACATGATACAATTGTGGATAGTAAAAGAAACAGAAGGAAGAATGGTGCTGTCACTTTCGAGATATGCAGTACTGATCCGATGATTGCTAAGATGGATGATTATTGATAAGAAAGATTACAACAGCTAAGAATGGCTGTGATATGTCAACACAAGGTTATTACTGTTATTAAATGGCAGTATTACGATTAATTGTTAATAAATCGAAAAAGGAGGGCATAAATGGCATCAATCGAAGTTTAATTGATCGTAAACCATGCAATTCCGTTGCAGTTGCATGTAGAGATTATAAAAATTTGAAAAAGAATAAAAAGCTGGGTTGGTGTTTATCCGATTTCTTTGAATGATGTTCATCTTTTCATATTGATGGCGCAAAATTCAAAGACTTTGAGTCATGCATTCTATTCTAATGATGTTCATCATTTGTTTAAACAAGTAAACTGAGCTTAACGAAGAGTAAACAATAAGTAAAAGGATATAGTATAGACATTATGCATAATATTTCTTTTGTCCGAACGAAACTCGTTTTTTGTAAATCAATGATTCGGTATAAAAACTTCAATCTCACTAAAAAACTGTAACTTAGTATTTGAAAACTTGATCTAGTTTCTATTGTATTAAAAAGTACTGCGTCATGACAGTCTAATAAATTAAAATTGGGATGTTAAATGAGTCTACCCCAAACATCTTCACAACTGATGCTTGGCTGTGTCTTATGAACAATTGTGTCAGCAGCCATTATAACTGAAACTTTGCTTAAATGACAATTCAGTAGTCCTCTGTGCCCATACTGACACAATTTCATATTGGGAAAATTTGTAAATCAAGTACAAAAATTTTTCGTAGATAACTGGTGAGACAAAACAAGTATATTAAAAATCTTCGGTAAATTGAGCACTGTATTGATTACGAGAAAAGTGTTGTGATTATCAGGTTTATGATTCTAAATCTGAGATTTCTTGAATTTTTTCATGGAATTGAAGATATAAGAATAAAAAAAGTATAATTTGGAAAATTGAAAGATAATTCATAGTTCCCAACATCATTTGCAAAATATCTCATTAAATTCAGTGGATATACAAATACTGCATTTTATAGTATAGTGGTAGAAAGGATTGACAATGAATGACAATATTTGACAGTATCGATAAATCATGTTGAACCTTGGCTATTCTTGCTTGTGGACATGATTTCACTGCCATTTAGAGACACGGATGCAATCGAAAAAAATTATTAGTAATATCCCCTACTCACAAAATGATAATCAAAAAGTGCATTTTGCCCATCTGCTTTGTGTTTACGGAGATACAGGAAATCATCAGCTGATGATTTCATGTAGTTCAGCTGAGGCAGTTTAGTCACAACTCAATCCACAATCCAATCTTGAGGATTTGAAACTGAAATCAGTTAAGTTGAAGTGAGTTCAATAGCAACTCAATTTCGAGTTCGAATTCAGGAAAAGCGGCAGTTCCACAATTCAGCACTAGCGATGCAGTTTGACGGTAGCAGAAGTTCAAGTTCAAGTTCAGTCAGAACTCAATTTTGAGGACAATTCCACGACAGCAGGAGCCAAATTTCAACGGCACGAGCAATAACAGTTCATCAAGGGGCAAGAGCACTGGTGAAGCAAAAGGAGAACAACAATTACAAAGAGAAGATACGACATCACTTAACAATTATCCGAGAATATTATCAGTAGAGTCGATCGCTAGGGTTATTCTTCTTCCTTACTCTAATTGAAGAACTGCTCCTAGAATCTTCTTTGAGTGCAATTTTCTTTGCAACTTTCTTTGAATGACGGACTGATTATTCCGATCACTCTCTTTTCCATGAATGCTTTGGTTAATCTTAACTCTTTATATAGTGGAAGTTTCTTTACCAAATATCAATCCTATCACAATTTATGGCACGTTAACTTATAGCACAAAGAGAGTTAGTTTACAATATATTAACTTCAGTATAAAGGGATCTTGTTTTCTATCTGTCAACGGTAGCGAAATTTTACAATATATTAACATAGAGCAAAAGGAGTTTGTTTACTCTGTTTTACCATAGCTCGACAAGATTTACAATATGTTAACTATATTGAAAACTTGGTTATACCAGAATATTTCTATCACATGAAAACATTTTAACAAAAACAAAAACATATTTTTGGAAAAAATTCACGCCTTTCTTCAGATGGAAAATTTCAGCAATTATTATCTTGCAACTATATTGTTTAAAAAATGATTTAAAAAAAAAAAAAGAATCAGATTACTGAAGTATTTAGACGCCGAAAAAGAGCTTAACTATGATGCCTAAGATTTTCCAATTTTGTCTTCCCTGTCAAATATCTCAAGAAATTTAGATTAAAGCACTTGAAATCGAAATCATGAAGCAATAAGACTCTAAAACAGAGATTATTACGCTAAAATTGAATTCTTTTCTTCTTCTAAATCAGTTTTGCTTCGCCTTTTGAGTGTCTAGAAAGAATTAGTTTAGAGAATACATAAGCACTGAAAAATAGCCTGACTCTCATATCCAAGACTGACTTCTTTTATTAAATTCGTACACCACTCTAATCTTCGTATAAGTGTCACAGCAAATGCCTTCAACATTTAATTCAGAACTTCTAGACAAAAAGAAAGCTTCTATATCTTGAGTCAAACAAGTTGCTACATCGTTTGGATGCATTTAGAAGAAAAGTATTACTGTGCAACTACAAAGAGAATGTCTGTCCTCAAAATTTTTTTAATGCTGTAGTGAGCAAGACAGTACATATAATTGAAAATAGTGAGAACTAAAATAGCAAAAATTTTAAATTCAAATTCATAGTTTGAAAGCATAATACATGCAATTATTGCAACATGCAAAACATTAGCATAAAAGATAAGCAACGAGTCTTTTCATACCAAAAGATGTGTCTAACACGATGGAACCATTCAGTTTTAAGATAACGCTTTTGTCTTACACTAAATTATAAAGTCAATGTGCATGAAAAAGAATTTCATATATAAGACCCAAGTGGTTCTGCACAAAAATTAAAAAATAGAAAAAAGATTAGCTTTAAACGGACTCTTCGCTCACGTTCTCACCCAGTTCAGTACGATAAAAATCAACAATACTAGCTCCATGTCCAGCAACGTACTCATGAACTGTCTGTGAAGGATTCAGCATAAATGCTTGTCTTAATAACTGAGTTTCATTTTCATCAATATGCGTGACCTAAAATAACATACAATTATAAATTTTCAAAATATCACAGCAAATTCAGAACTGTAAAACAATAACAAAAACCATTGTTAATGAATTACCTGAATACTTCCCTTCGAACGCTTTTACTATTTCTTGCTCATTTTTTTTTTCTTTTTTTTTTTTTTTTTTTTTTTACATTTATTTTGTTGCCACCAATTTTAATTTTCGATTCTGATTAATACTTTATTCTAAAAAGTTTAAACTAGAAGTATGAACTCAAATGCTTATATTTAAAAAATTCGTATATCTGGTCTTATGTTGTGTCAACAATACGAGTGCAACCGCTTAAATTTAGTGAGACCAAATAAATGGAATTAAAAGAACAGATATTCCAGAATTCCCTCAATTAATTTCGCTTCACTCTTCAGTCTTTTTTTTTTTTTTTTGAACCGAACCGCTTAAAAAGTTACATTATTAATTCCAACCAACCTCTCCATCATAATAGGCATTGATTTCGTCTTCCCGAGATTCCTCCTCTCTCACAACTGTTGTTTTCTTTGCAGCCAATGGTGTACCTAGTGTTAAAGACCTAAAATATATTTTCTATCATAAAATTTTATATAAAAATAATTTTATTAATGCACATGTAATTATCTCAAATTCGAAATAAAGTATCTTATTTCATTGTATTCACACGTTTCTACGAACACAATGACATTAAACTGAGCATGTGATGGTCGATAAAGTGATTTACCTCATTCCTACAATATGTTGACATAACTGCTGCCCCAATTTTTCAGTTGGAAAATTAGTTTTGTTCGAGCTCTTCAGGCCAATAACAGATACATATCTTCCCATGCATACAGTATCGGTACCTTCTTACAAAAAACTGTTTATTAATCAACTTGTCAAGTAATGTTTTAATGAAATTTTCACCAAATTTTTTAAAGACATATAATTTCAAGCAGTAAATAAATTTCATACCATGAAATTTACTGCTTGAAATCATATGCCTTTAAAAAAGCAAACCTTTGGGATGTGCGTAGCCAAAAAGTTGAACATCAGGTGGTGCCAGTATTAGCTGCGCTCTAGAAAGGGTTATGTTTTCACCAAGTTTACCGACTGTTTTCGTAATTAAATGTTTGACTGGATTACCATTTTCTGATGTTTTGAGAGAATTAATACCTGTAATACTGTTTAGAGAAAATCAGCAGGATACTTTTAGAAATTAGAATTAATGAATATTTCGTATTTCATAGCGCCGAGAAAACCAGATGATCTGAAACTCCATGAAAGTTCTGTCTGAATTTCTAAATTTAACAAATATAAAGTAAGGCTTTATTTCAGTAATTAAAAAAAGAATTAAAAATTTTAAAAAACCTTAAAGTAATAGAACAATTTCAAATAAACTTATTCTGTAACTAAATCATGCAGTAGCGATTTCCTTACAGATTTCTCTTTCAGAATGGAAACAGCGAAAATATAAATCTGCAAATGAAAGAAAAAAAATTTAATGCTCACATGTTTCTGTTTAAAAAGTTACTCACTTGAATTCAATAACTTGAAGCCATCATTGACTGTTCCATTCTGATCATGATCAGCAGCATGCAAAACCGCTTTAACCACATTTTCAACCTAAACTTATTTCTTACAAATAATTCAGATTCACAAAAAGAATGTCATATTAATAATTCTAAAACATAATAAGCATGATAGTTAAAATTCCAAAATGAATAAGTCCAATGTGACAATCACACAGTTTATAACATCGATTATTGAATTTTCATCAAAGTTTTTAATAAAATGATTCTCTATGAAAATTAATCATATTTTTCTATAACCTACCAATTGTTTAAAATGTTCGTTTCTGGAAACAAAATCCGTCTCACAATTTAATTCAACAATAGCTGCCTTATTGTCCTTCACTAGCACCGATACAACACCTTGTCTTGTTGGTCTATCACCAAGTCTGGAAAACAATTTGACTCTATAATTTCAAAGCATAAAAAATACACTTAAAAAACACGAGAGATTACTAACAGTTACTTTGCAGCTTTCTCCCAGCCTTCTTCTATAGCCCTTTTTGTCAACCATTTGATAGCCTCATCCAGATCATCTGGTCCAAATTTATTGAGTGCTTTGCGGCAATTCACATAGCTGTACCCAGTCTTTTTTCGCAATTCTTTTAATGCCTGAAGTGAACATAGGATAAACAAATATTAACGAAACTGGCAAAATGGATGGAAAAAATACTAGAAAATAATTTAATCATGACCTTACGAAAAATACTGAAATGCTAACTTGCACTAGAAGTAAATTTGGCTAATTACTTCCCAAGTGAAAAGCTTCTATTTCATAAGCATTAGAGGAAAATGACGGTAATGCTTGAAACGGGAATATGATCAAAATTCAGACAAAATTAGACCGTCGTGAAGTGCAGCAAATACAGCGAACTTAATTCATTTTGCATTATTCACTCGAAAAATCTGAATTTGGATTTAAATATGCGACTAAAATTCTCCGGTGACGTTCATTAAGCCCGAATTTGAGGTATTCTAAAATGCTAAAAAAATTACTTCTTTGGTATTATTCGATGTAGGTGCATCGACAGTAAGCGAACACAGTCGATTGAAACATTTTTCGAGCTTAATTAATCGAACTAACTGTCGTGATGCAATCATCAAATCCTTAAAAATGAAAAATAAAACGAAAAAGACTTTTCAGACTAACTCATACAACGAAAAAACAGACCACAAACTAATTCCTTGGCTGCTTGGCATTTCATCACACCGATTCCGAAGCACTTACGCTTGAGATTAAAGATTTTCATTCCGCACACCATCGTAAAATAAGTGCCATAAACATAAAGGTCAGGGGATCTGACCTCCGAATGAGTAGAATACAAGTAGTATAAAAGTGAGGGAGATGGGCTAAAATGGCATTGTGCATGGTCTTCTCACTTATGTACAATCTCATTAGCATCTCTGGAAATTGGAAGGAAATATTTGTTGCCGAAGAGTTGAACAGTGATGGCAATATTTTACGTGTTCACAAAAGAGACAAGTAGCAACTTACATGCAGTTGTCAGATTAGACTACTGATTCTATCAAAGGAGAAATCCAATCATCAGCATTAAAAAATGTAAATATTCTGCACGATCAGTCCAACGTCTTCTTTCACAAATCATAGATTTCATCAGAGATATTGTTCATTCTTGACTACTACTTGAGAGCAGAATTTAGAAAAATCCCCTAATTTTACGTCCTGATTTCGATCATTCTGGTATAATTACTATCCAATAAATCCGTATAATCTCAAAAGTTGTAATTTCTTCTTTCTTAATTATTCGCTTTTTAATATTTCTAAATCATTCTTATGACCTTTCGTTCCACAAAGATATAGAATTCAATATGAATCATTAAAATCATAAACCCCATTACTCTTCCTAAGCATTTGCATATCTTCGACAAATTGATTTGCCTCTGTCCTATATTTCTGTGTAGAAATATTTCTAATTTCAAAATTCACACTTTGCGGTTGCAGTAACTCCTGATGTCTGAACATTTGAATATATTTTACAGTAAACCTTTGAATATATTTGAACATATTTTACATTTGAATATATTTTACAGTAAACCATTAAAAAAATCATTTTATTCCTTATTCACCATTTTCTTTCTCTCTTCCAAAGCTAAAATATAAACAAGTACAGTAAAAGGATGAAGACAAAATTTTCAAAAAGTTATATACACAGGAACAATAAAAGTGAGATTCTTTCTTGCATATTAAAAAGATACATGATAAAGTGTGACGGCTTATCTTATGATATATTGGGCATTTGGCATTAAATTTTGCGACAATCATGTTGAAATCACTCCTTTTTAAACAGAAGTTCATTATCCTTGAAACTTAGCAGAAGTATTGTTTTTTTTTTTTTTTTTAATATATATCCAAAGTAGTTCAGCAACCAATAAACTTGGTACAGGTCAACAATTCTGGGATTCCAAGTCAGTCACTTCCTTCCATTTATTAAATTTAGTGTCAAATTTCAAAATGTAATTGAGATATCATTAGTTACAACTACAACCTAATATCACTACATAAGTTTCTTCTAATATTTTTAATGAATAACAGGACATATTCAAAGTTAATTAAATGAATAAAAGTATATTCTTTCCTTCAAATAAAATGTGCAAAAAGTTAGTACAATAATTGTTATCAAAATATACAGAAAATATAACAGATCAAAAAGTTTTTGTTCTAAAAACGGAAAAGAAAAAAAAACTGAAAATAACATGAAGAATCCTGGTTTCAAATATCATGAAATGATTCCAAAACCGAAATTTTTACATAAACTGTTCTATTAATTAAAATGTTTCTTTTAGGGAAAGTGAATATTGTTATAATTTACAATTTTAATGTTGTTTTCTCTATGCACTTCAAATCCATTCATTAATTCCACAGAGTTTCATGAACTGAAAAAACCAATCTCTAAATTTACTTTATCTCTATCAGCATAATTTGAAATCTCTAACCAAAACTCTATTAAAGGGACCTGCCAATCTGCAAAAATTCTCCATTTCATTAACCATAAAATCGTTTCTAAATTAATCAAGTTATTATTTATGTTAAAACGACAGTTTCACAATAACTGCAAAACATTTTGAGCAAAAACAGATAAAATCTACACCATCACAATCTAATTGAACCTAATTAAAAATTAGTGGAATGTTTGGTAAAATTTGCACAAAATAAAGAATAACATCTTAATCGCCTTCATCTTTATAAGAAAAAACTTTTCAATTGATATGATTTGCAAAATTTAACAGAAATTTGGCTTCTTAAAGCGAAAAGTTCATCCAAATATCAATTTACAAAACGAAAAAGAGTTCCTCTACAATAAATCCACTTCCTGCTCTTTTGGGATGGTATTATCCAAGTAACATCAAGAAAGTGAGGAAACTGTAAATTTGGGCCAGGCTATTTTTGCTTCATGTCGCTTATAAGCAAACAGATGCGCTTTATGCGCTTGCCTTAATTGATGACGAATTAAATCAGGACATTCATTTGCCAGCAGACACGTTTCGTAACCATCAACTAGAAGATATCTGAAATAAAAGGTCTCAAAAAAAAAGTTAAAAATTCGCAAATAAATATTCAGAGAAGTGTCTCAATTACAAATTCGACAAGAAATTCATCGTTTGAAATGTGTTTTCAATGTATGGAAGATCGTGTGCGAGACTTTATTAGCAAATATTCATATTAATTTTAAATATTACTATTTAATCAAGACATAATCAAAGGTTATAAGAAGGACATACAATCCATGATCTTCAGGATTTGTAATGCCAAACTGATGTGCGATAACGCGACACAGCTTTCCAGCGGTCATTTGTGGTACACCAGGAAATGTGTGATATCGGATAGAACCATCTAGTTCATCCGGGACGGCTACCTTCACAAAAGCATCGGATGATGATAAAAGTACTGGACTAACACTGCCTAATGAAGAACAGTATGACCCATCTTCCTATAAAAAAAAAAAAGAAAAAAGAAGAAAAAATTATTTCTTGAATCTTAAAAAAACTAAAATTCAAAGAAAAAAAAATTAAGATACCGTTACTGAAGAGTCATCCACTTGGCCCAATTTTCGAATGCTTTCCGTATTTTTTAGCACGTCAATAGCAGAAAAAAGAGTAATGAGGTAGTAGCTAGAATCACCAGTAGTCAGCAACTGTTTTGGGAGCAGCTCCCACATATACCACGCTTCAACTTCACAGCCGACCGTTGATGTACGTGCCAACAAGTACACTAACCATCGTACCAGCTCTAAATTTAACTCATTCCATAATTTAGATAATTCCCTTCCAACCTCATTTAACAATCAAAATTAATGTCAATTCAAAAGTCAAGATTGCACAAATGATCGTCAGCAAACAGAGCAACTAATGAAAGTTATCAAGTAACCGCGTTCACTTGAATTCACTTTCACATCAATCAATGTACAAGGACTTTTATGACAAAGTGTTATACCCTTGTATTTTACTGCGTACTTATTACTACAATCATTATCGGAAAAATCTAACCTTAAATACATTTAACCAGTTTTATTAATGCTAACCATCGGCAGGAGGCAAAGCTTTAATCTTGCTGCTTTCGATGCTAACCGGGTCATAATTTTCTATATCACCATTCGGATTATCGCAGTTTTGTTGTTTACCAATCGCCAAAAATATCACTCGCAGTAAATTTTCCAGTTTTTTCAACGGTGAATAATGATGTTGCATTTTTCGCAAGCAAATCTTAATTGTTTCCATTTTCTGCGTTGTGGGTGGCGTGAACTAAAATCATTACAGTCAAAAAAGTATAAATTCTTCAAATTCCGGTGAGCCAAAAATGGGTTGTAAATTTATCAAATTTCAATAGTTCAAAAGTGAGTTGAATTATCACAAAATTTTTGCAGAATCATCCACTATAATATTAATATATATCATACAAAAAGAACATACTTTACAGCGGACTCCAAAGCCTAACTGCTCCGGCGATAAAGTTCGAACATAAGTAAGATTTTCCGAAAGTGCTTGAAGCCAACCATTTTTTGAATATTCGCGTATCATCAAGTGATAAAGATGTGGTTTCACTGGATCTAAAATTTAATACTTCAATCAAAATTTTCTCAAAAATATGAAAAGGATTAATGTCTTTCCAGAATCTTAAAAAAAAAAAACCCTTCAATTTCAGTTTGATAAAAGCAGTACGATCCAGAAAAACCCTTCAATTTCAGTTTGATAAAAGCAGTACGATCCAGTGTAAACAAACAAATCAGGAATTGCATAGTATCAACACAATCAATAAAAAAACAAAACTTACAAAGGACAATTTTGTGCAAAACAGCTTCCAAAATTGCATCAATATTCAAAAATTCGTTAGCATTCAGTCGTGCGCGTTCTTTCTCGATTAGATCATGAAGTTCGCCTTCCCCATGCTTTACTAGATAATTCTTTAAACCATTTAAAAACTGTCGAACATTTCGAATTACCACCTGAAATATGCACGTTTTCCATATTATTGTGGAAAAAAAATGATCCCATTTGAATTTGCTGTGATTTGAAATTTTTGCGCATGCATTAAAACTCATTCCTGCATAATACTGCTTAAAACCTGGACATCTTTTCCTTTCTCATTATCATTTATTTACCTAAAACTATTCATCTAAATTTAGAAATTGCTTGATTAGGTCTTAAGATTACTCACTGCTATCAATTTAAAAAGAAAAAAAAAAAAGAAATTAAAAGATACCTGTGGATCGCATTCTTCTGCTTCAAATGTACATTCGATGAAACGACGTAAAGTAGCACCGAACACAGTATTTTCCTTTTGTGATAGCCTAAAACTGATAACCTCAGTTAAACATATCAACATAAGATTATTTTGATGGATCTAATTTCTCCAATAATTTAACAAAAAATATTCCGTAAGAATTCAAAGTTGATTTACCTTTCAACATATTCCTGAATTTTTGTACCCGGATCTGCGCTTAAACTATTTTTCAACCGTGGCGGCGAAATAATGGGTGAGAGCGCGCGAATGCTTGTTGGAATGTCATCTAGAGACTCAAGCCAAGAATCATCAAGCTTCGAATATCGTGGAAGAATATGCGGCAGCTAAAAATCATACAAATGGTATGAAATAAGGACATAGAAAAGCACAGATACTTCATACATTCTAATGAAATTAAATAATTACAATTTACAGATCCAAAACTGAAATGGTCCACTAATTGGTCACGAATAATATGATTAACAAACATACTGAATGTGTGTTTGTTGATTTATGGCTATCTATAGTGGCTGTTCCATCCGACATTTCTCCAGCATTACTAACGTTCATAACTGAATTTGATGCTTCCGGATCTCCGCTATCACTCGTGACTGATTTACTGAAAATAAGGAAATCATTGCGCGAATTTAAATCTCTTTTTAATGAATGATTCTACCAAAGTAAAGAGACCGAATAATTTCGAAATCAATTTTAAGTTCTGACAAAAAAAATGAAATAAACCAGATTGTTTCAAGTTGCTGTTGTCGATCCAAGCTATCTTCGCTTTTCAAATGAGCATTAATGTTTATAATACCATTACGCCGACCATCTGATTCTACGTTATTATTTAAATGATTACCAGATCTTCGAATCACTACGCCATAGTCATCGTTATCTTGAATTACACAGAAATAAAACCTTAGCGTCTAAATGCAAATAAAAAAAAAAAAAAACAAAAAAAGAAAATGATACAAACGCTGAAAAGTTGATCTAAATTGCTAAAAAATCGGAAGCATGTCCGTAAATTCAGAAATCTCGATTAAGGATTCTTATCTCTCTCCAAAAAAATCAAAAAAAAAAAAGAAAATGATATTGTTCTTAATTTACACTAGAGCAAATTAAAATGAATATTTCTAAAACAAACAAATAAATCATACTCCGACTATCATCCACAGTGGACTGTAATTTCTGGAAACTTCTTCCCTCATCACCGTCATAACTCATCTCCAACGAACAAATCACTTCATCATCACCTTCTTCAGCAATCGCTTCATCTAAAGAAAAGCAAAATTATTAGTATAAAGAATAAGATACGACAAATTTAAAATAAACAAAACAACAATCAATGCATGACCAGTTTGCTTATTTCATAGCAATACTTTTAACAACAAATAACGAATGATGTGATAGTTCGCTTATGTTAAAAAAGCATCATTTGCTTGCTACTGCTTTGGAATACATAAAAACAATGATATGAAAATTTCATTTTCAAACCCGAGCTTCCAACTAAAAGAAACCTCTAAACCATACGCTCTAAAGTGCATGAAAGCTTCAAATTATTTCTCGACGCTAAAACTTATAAGAATAAAAAGTAACCAAGAACAATTTGATTCATGTCGTGGTTTCGTGTAAGAGTGGATGGTTTTTCATCACCATAATGGGCCAAATCCAACAAATTCTCCCAAACATTGGAATCCCACGGTTCATTGAAGACTGTTCCAGCGATACTAACATCATCATCGTCTTTACCATTTTGATCTTGACTTGAAGACCCCGTTTTCACTAGAAAATTGGTAAATCTTGGTTTGAAAAAAGATTTATTTCCATACGAAATTTATAGAGGCCGATATCTTTATAAAGCAATTCGCTGTTAATTGAATTTTAGAATAATATTCAGAATTTTAATTTTCGTAACAAAGCAGCTAAGTTATAATACGAAATCATTATACGGGTAGTTTCAACGATCTTTGCTTTAGCTATCACCATAAACTTAAGTAGTAACTTTTCGTTAGAGAAAACTCTTCAATTTAATTAGGAATGATGTATTCATTGAAGTATATCTCTTATTAAAGAATTTAATAGGAAAATTTAAAATTCTTAAAATAATTCATGAACTGACCAATCAAGTCTGCTTTCATTGATGTATCGATGGATTCTGATAAATGAGCATATTCAGATGCTAAATTTTCGCAATCATTTTTATTACAAATAGGCGTATCACCAAAATTTTGCAGTCGTAAATGAACAGGACTTTCGGATGATGACGGCAGCGAAGGGAGGACTTTTGATAATACTAAAAGTGTGATTTTTCAATTTTTTCTCTTTTAAAGAATGTCACAACGCATTAAAATTAAAGATGTATCTAGGAAAAGCTTAGCTACACAACTGAAAAGTCATTTTCATACTGTTTTCTATATTCCATGTTTTGTGCATAAAACAGGATTAAAATTTTAAATAATCAAAAACCCGAAAAAATAAACTCAAGTGAGTATCTTAACAAATTTTTTAAATGAAAAATTTTTCAATAGATATAACATTGTGCAATAAATTTGAAGGCATTAACAGTTTATTGTCAAACACAACCTAAATTGTCATTTCCGGTTGTCATTCCACCAGAATGCAGCTTATTCTGTGACGAACATCCAATCGCCACCGCAGTTAAACTTTTCTTCAATAAGGGTACTTGTGGAGTTGGTCGAATCTATAAAGAAAGTTAAAAATTAAGAAACTACCGAAAATTAAAAAAAATTATCAGAAAAATTCATAAATAACTTCTTTTGGGAAATTATATTAGTTCTCCGATTCGTTTTTACGAAATTATAGGGAAAAATAATGAGGTTGAAAAATGACTATACCACTAATTAATAGGATGGATGGATTGAACTTGGAGCTACTAAACGGAAAAATATTCCTACTACAAAAAAAAAAAAAAAATTATTGTGATAATTATATTAGTCTCACTTACCAATATTCTTGGAAAAGGACAATGTAAATGTTGGCAAAACTATTATTAATACTCTTGTGTTACTGCTAAATAAGAATGACTAACAAACAAAAAAGAAAACAAAATTATTAGGAAAAGAATAAATAAAAATAAAAAATAAAGAGGGTGATTCGTACATAGTAAACGATTTATTCCATCAAAACTCGAATACACAAGTTCTTGATAAGGAATGAAGTTAATATTAAGAAATGGAAGTAGTGAATGATTTTCTCTAAAAATAGATGGCAAGTTACATGGAGTAAAAGATAAACCTTGGCAAATTTTTGACGATTTTTCAATTCACTATTCACTGCTGACCAAATAGCTGTTTGTTCTTTAGAAAAAATATTCCCAGCAGAGGTAAAGCGCTCACTATTCGTGCTACTACCAGATGGTGAAGAAACATTATGAGTAAATGAAAGCCCTGAAATATCAAGAAAATTTTTAATTTTCTGAATGAAATTCCGGAGAGAAATGGATAATAATCCAATCTTAACATAAATAAAATAAACTATAATCGATTTCCAATAATTAATTTTCCAAAAACGAGTTTCTGAATTTTATAAAAAAACTAAAAAAAAATCGCAAAAGTAATTCATGATTACAAGAATCTGCAGAGCATTTCCAAGACAGCCTTAAATGCAATATTCTCAAAACTAATTTCAGAAAAAAAAAAGAATTACAAATCATTAGCATTGAAAAACTTATCACTTTTCAATGTTACAATTAACTCTGTTTCATATATACACAAAACACACATCCACACACAAAAAAAAACACAAATTTATATGCCACTTCCGTTCATCTCTCAATAAACATTAGTTGTTTACCTCATAAATCTCAGCCAGAATTTCTGGTCGTAATTTCCAAAAGTTTCAAATTTCACCTATAGTGAAAGAACTTACTCAACTGATTTTTCGGAAAGGGATTAGAGGTATGTGATACTGAACAAAAGCACAGGCTATGTCCAGTCATGTCCGCTTACCAGTATTTCCTAATTAATTGTAGGGAAAGAAGTGATAAAAAATGCACCGCCTGCCATTGGTAATGAATTTTGATCGATTTCTTCTAAAAATTGTGTGAAATGATGAAGCGAAACAAACTTAGCATTTACACAGCCTCATTCACAAAACATAGGAATAGTAAATATTGAAGCATAGCAATACAAACTGATCTATCTATGGCAACAACTCATACATACTTAACATTTACCTCTTTTAACAGCGGATGGACTCCATGCACAAGTCTGAGTAGAAGCTGATGATAATGAGTCAGTGTTGCTACCGGTGTGCGCAAAAACTCGTTCTCTAGAGTGTCTTTCGCTGTGAAACCTGAAATTGATGAGAAAAATTTTACAATAGAGATGATGGGATGATGAGCAGTAGTAATATAATTTATTGCTATAAGAAAGAGTAATCGAAACATCAAGAGCAATTCACTAAAAGAATTTACATTCAAATTTAAATAACTCAATGAAATCAAATTTTCTAAACTGAAGAGATGAAAGAACACTAAAATTCTCTGGATAAGTTAGAATACAATTAGGCTAGGAAAAGAAATATTTTTAGAAAGCATAACTGCGGGAGCAAAAAATTACGAGCTAGCTCAGATAGCTATAGCACTATCACAGGAAAACTAACAACGGTAGCACTCAGAAAGCGGAAAATAATTATCGACTACTTCTAGATTAGATTCAGCAAGGTGCCAACATGTTTGAAGACTGCGAAATTAATTACATGTTTGAACCAGTAAGCAAAATATATGACTTAGAAATGAAGAAATTTTAAGAATACAGAAACGGAGAAAGAATGTTTTTAAACTTTTAGTCATCTTGCAGAAAAATATAAGTAATTAGAGAAAATTACTCGAATCATCTGTTAATTGAAGTCCCTTTTTTCTAAGTATAAAATCAATTCTCATCTAACTATTAAATACTTTGATAAAATCTTTTTGAAAACAGAATTTGAAAAAAAAAATCGAATCTTTAAAAAAAAACAAATAAAAAAAAATTCATGCAAATACGCATTTTCAAACAAAAACAAAGCAATCCAGCAAGAACAATCATGTACTTTTTAATCAAAGATCGACAAAGAATTTTAAAAATGATGCAGGAATTTAGAATTTATTATACATTAACTTCATAAATTCGAATCCAGACCATAATTTTATAAAGGCTTGATAAGTGAACGGAAATTCCATCCTGAAAAAGATGCAAGGAATCGAGGGAACTCGGAGTGAAAAATCTAAACTAATATTGTCTGCGCGAGATGACGACAATAATTCGAAGGAAAAAGAGAGGACAGCCTTGAAAAGCCCAAGTGAGTTCGAATGAAATGTGAACGAACTCAAAAGACCAAAACTACTTCCTACCGTTATTACCACAACTACTATTGAGTTCAATAGAATAATTTCTTCAACTTCAAATCACTCTCCTTCTATCCCTCTATCGTCGTGGTCAAACATCCGAATTATATCCTGCGTCGAATATCAAGCAATTACACCTGTAATTATGGAATTTTTGCAACACGCTCATTTTTTTCTAACCTGCTTATTCATGCTGAATTCAGTGAAATCAGAATATTAATGGCGCAGAGCAACCTAATTTTAACTTATAACCACAATGAGAAATTAACCTAACAACACTGCAAATACATACACTTTTGGAGAGCGGAACAATTTTGGAAATCATCCGCTCAATTAGTGCAGAAAGAGCGAAGTGTCATCAATTTTCGATAAAATGTTCAATATTTTGAATGAATTTTCTTTCGGCAAGACAGAAAATCTAATAGTGAGAATATCTATGGTAAGAAAACGGGAAAAATGAACAAGAGAAAAGATAATGGAAAAGATAACAAATTAGAATTCAGAAGTGAAAAGCAATGAAATCCTTCGAAGGATTGAAAAGATGGTATTTTAAATCAGCGTACCCAATTTGTTCAAAGTGATAAAATATCTTCACTTCTTATCGAAGAAAAAGAATATAAAGGTAGCAAGAGATTTCCAATGATTCATTATACAATTATAAATTTCATTACTAAATCTATACATTGTTACTGCTATTTATTTTATTTAATCCTAATTCGAATTTTTGTATTTCTTGTCTCCTTAATGCGATGGAGAGTTTTCCCAAGGCTGCTAAATTAAAAGAAAAAGAGACAAAATCCTAGACAAACTTACAGACAAGAGCATTTAGCTTACAAAACTCCAACGAGAATGCTGATTATTAGAAGAACAATTTGAGTTATTTAATAAATAACAAATAATTTTTAACAATTTAGATTATTTTAAATCTTTACAATTTAAAAAATCTTCAAATAAAAAAGATTCAAAGGAAAAAAACGAAAAAAAGTTTAGTTTGAAAAGTAAAGATAGGTGACTGATATGTCGGTTTCGACGAAAGAAAAGTAAATTTGTGTTTTTTAACGCTTACTGTTGTAAATACTCTTTTCATTAAATCGAACGCGATCCATCGAATTCAAGTCATATGTAAGAATGATATTAAACAAGTCTATATATATTAAGTGAAATTATGCCTAAACACCGCTTCTGTAACAAAAAAGTGCGCAATTTCTTCTGAAAAGTGTTGGTAAGAAATCAATTAGTGAACAAAGAAACATGAATTACCCAAAAATTCCCGGCAAAGATAGCAAAAGCAAACTAAAAGCAAAATAATATTAGGTCAGCAATTTTGATTTTTCAACCGATGCAATCTTTTAATGTCGTAAGCTTAGTATCGCAGAGATGAGTTGTATCTCTATTTTAAATGCGATAATAAGCGATCACAAAGCGACTGAAGTTCTGAGTTTCATTTCAATAGATTTGCGTTTCCTAAAGTAAACAAAACCTCATTCTAAATCAGATTCAATCTGAACAAAAACAAACCAATAATATCTTTCTTTCGTGGGACCTTTTTAATTATAAAGTTAAAATAAAAGTGAAATTATGGGCTGGTAACACAAGGAAACGGTACTGAATAAACTGAGACTGTTACAAAATCAACAAGTTTAATTACCATTATTCCACAGATCGAAACAATTTAAAATGGTTACTTATGTTTGTACGCCGATCTAATTATTTGGCTTGCATATTTAAAATAGTATCTATTATAAAAATTCATTCTTTTAATGCGTATTATTTTACTTATTTTTATGCAAATCAGAACTCATAAAAAAATTAGCATTGCAGCTATAATCTCTTTAAAGTATGAAAGAAGTCTACTGCTACAGGAATTAGAAATGAAAGCTACTTCTACTTCAAATAAAATTATTCGAATAAACATTTTACAATAAGAAATCAATCTCAAAGTAAGCTGAACAGAATGAAAATTTGCAAACGAAAGTAATTAGATTTCACTATATATCGATGAATCAGAGAAACGATTTCTCTATACAGGGATTTAAACTGTTGAAAGAAGTGTTGAATCAGTGAAGTACTGAAAAATGACTGGCATATTTGTAATATGTACGTTAAACACTACAGAAAGATGATGATAATGATCATTTTATGATTGACGAGAGCTGTAACCAAATAATATACGACTATTACGACGGTTACAAAAAATAAAGAGTTGCCTTTTACGACAACATATATTTAGCATACAGAAAGTTAAACAGACATTTTGAACTTCAATTCCAAAAAAAGTTTCATGTCATCACAGTTTACTTCTTTAAAAATATTGCTGTCAAATGGTTACAATTGATTGTTTTTTCACTGATTTCATCATTATTAATTAACAACAAAATTACTAGTAAAGCAGTTAGTAGAAATAGCTACTTTTACTATGTCTGACGCAATGGAAAATTAATTTGCTTATTTTGCGTTACTTATCTTTGTCTTAACTTCAATCAAGAAAAATGATTTTCGAATTTTTCACTCCTTTCAAATTTTTAAGAATTGATAGGTGCTAAATGTCATCGAATTAAATAAAATACTTTATTGAACAGAAAACTTGCTCAGAAAGAATATATGGCTAAATTAGATGAGAAAACGAATCTCTAATAAAAAGTAGTACACTGGGTGACCAGAGAATTCTGATAATCGCATATTATCAAAATCTGCTATCCCGCCAAAAAAGCATCGTCGTATTAATAAATGGAGAGCACAATTTCTGTACGAAGGAAAAAGATGAAACGAATTTCTCTCATTCAGGTTCACTGTAAAATCCAGAAAGATCCTTAAAAAATAGTCCTTCGAAATTCTTCATATGACCTAAAAAGTATGAGAAAGTTTAAAAATAAAAATCCTAGTTTTCAGCTCACAAATCAGCGTCTCAGTTTAGACCGCTTCTCAAAATGAATCTTCACCCAGCAATCTATGATCAAATCAAACAGCGTTGTTCTTTCCTGACTGCTAATTTGCACAAAATATTGTAAGCCTTCAAAAATAAAAATAAAAGAGTGGAAAAACTAACTGTAGTAGAAAAAAATTATTCAATAAAGTACCGTGATTAAGAGTAATAAATCCTGCAAATATGAATTGTGTGAGGTATGCATAATAGTCAGAACTGCTTTCGATTTTTATAATGATGACAATCTCGCTGTTTCCTGACTAATCCACAATTTAAGAACAATGAATTAATCATTTTTCACTATAGGCATAAGTCTCTAGAATTTATAACTGCAAAGCTTTCAAGTCTCTATTATACAGAACATATAATATTCTTCAATTTACTTATTCATTCAATAACCATCACGCAATTATCATGAAATTAAAATTTCCTGCAATTAAGGCAAACGAAAGCAGCGATAAATGCGACATTGTCAGAAAATGAAATAAGAAATTTAAGGGATTAGCAAAGTGAGAAAAAATATCAAATATGAAAAATGGAACAGCAATATTGATAAAGGTTTTGAAATTGGCGTTAGTTCGAATAATTTCAAAAGGATGCAGAAATACGAAGCATAAACAACATGTTCGACTGCAGCACGAAAGCCGTCAGTGCTCATTCAATGTTGCAGAAATGTCGCTTGCACATTTCTGCAACATTGAATGGATGACATACACATATAGATCCATGAATTATGTATCTCTACATCATCTCGTAGCAAGGCAACAACAACAACAACAGTAAAGTAATAATTCCGGCATTATAATTGGATTAAGACGGAGTACACTTCGCTTGCCCAGCAAAAGTAGCACTTTTACTATCCCATCAATTATGGCTAAACAAGTGTCAATTTGACCCACAATGACCCATAATAAACCACATCTATGGATAAGAAAAATTGTGAGAGAAATTAAGGGATAGATATGAAAAGGACGAAAAGAGAACAGACCACCAACATGGTCAATAACAGGATTATTTTCACGTAATTAAGGAGCTCTTTCTTTCTCTTCATGATGTGTACATGATGAGGTCAGTTATTTCCAAACCTAGTATAATGAAGCATACTCAGAGAATCAAGCCCTTCTCTGAAGTTTAGTTTCTAGAACAAGGAATAAACCGAATCTTCAGATCAAGGTAACAAGTAACGAAAATAAGCTCATTCATTATAACTTAAGATTCCTGCAATATTCAGAAATTTAGAAGTAATGCAAAAATATAACTAGGATTAAGTTAACAAGCAATATCCTAAAAATCGAAATGTTTAATGAAAATGTGTAAGCCATTGTTCTTAAAAAGATTTCTACAAAAAACATAAATAGATGACTAACTTTCTAGTGAAGATGTGTTCTGAACCATCATGATCGCCATATCTCAGATGCTCCTGCTCAGTTTGCTTCGCGAATTTCTTATGATTTGGTGATGATTTCTGGAGCAAATTTGCAACACAACAATTATTTGCTGTATTATTTGCATGTATATCTTTAATGTATTGCTTGCGTCGCACCACTGGTGTAACTAATCCTTCATTAATAGTCTAAAATATGGGATGTAGTTTTACTTGTTAGTATGCTAGGATCTAAATATCTGAATTTATAGCTAGCGAATGCAATTAAAACTATTATCAACTGCAAGGAATAGTATCCGTTCAGATGCACTGGAATCCAGAAATATTTATAATTGGTTAAAAAACTGTAACAAATTAAAGTTATACCGTACAAATAAAAATAAAAAGATCATCCTTATAATGCTGAAGTCTCTATATAGATAGGATAAAGTGTTAAGTGCATACAGCATATACAGTGCACAATATCTATTTTATAGAAACAGCAATACTGGTACCTGATAAAAAAAGATGTTTAAATTAAATTAGTGTAACCTGTAATTCTCCAGTTCTTGGATTTCGGCCAAGCTTCGAAGTTAATGCCTTAGCCGTGGCTGTAACTCCGGCAACACCATTTGCTAGTGGATTATGTGTCAAATCTGCCAAATCGGGAACTGACAAACGGCGTTGATCGGTCCGGAAACTTTCACTGGAACGTGCCCTGTTATTAAGAATAAGTTTATTAAATCATACACTTTTTATTCTCCAAATCAAATCTTTGATCAATCTGTTTTTTTCCTGAAATGCAGCATTGACAGCATTTCAAAAGCATGGGAAAAAAATTTAAAAAAAATAAAAAAAAAAACAGCTACAAGAGCAACAGCACTTATAACCGTTTATTGGGATAGGTTAAATGAAACATCAAATCTTCTCTGAGATCAGTTCGAAAACTTCGAAATATGTTCTAAAAAAAAAAGGCTTATCTAACATACCTTAAAACGACATTAATTCTGCCGAAATCAATTTCATTTGTTTCTTTGCGGTGATTTCGTTGCTGTTGCTGACGAGATCTGGAGTTTGCTTCAGAAACAGCAACTGTTGCTTCTTGCCTATAATCAAAATCACCATAATACTGTATTTCTATGAAAACGCAAAAATTAATAGAAATATTCAACAAAATGTTTCGTTAAACTTTTTCGGAAATTGATTTTTTATTTTAAACTATTTATCTGAAAAGTAATTTTATCCTATAGAAGAGTTAGAAAAGAGAACTGCATCACTAGAATAAAAACTGTTACTGCACAGCTCTTTTATTTTATAAAACTTTTAAATTTTATATTGCCTGAAAAAATACCTATCTCTGATTAGTCAAAACAGTTAAACGGCATTATATGAAACAATCTTCCATCATATAGGATTAAAATATATAATAAATTCAAGCGATCCACTAAAGCACATATTTTACTCTCTAGTTTAAAGTATTTCTTACTTTAAATAAAAAACTTTGTGGCTTTTTGTGACTCAAATAGAATAACAAAAAATTAAAAATTTAAATCTTGAGAACAAGAAAGAATAACGAGTAAATAAGAACTCTGTCCTCTTCTTCGACGCAACAGAACAAAACTGTTATAAAATCTAATTCGAAAGAGAGGTCTACCAATGCTGAAGTATTGTTAAAATATGAATGGCAAGTTTGTTTTCATTATGAAAAATCTTTCACAAATTTTAGATATAAATGGAACCACGTAAAAATATCAATAAAATAAACTGAAAACTAAATGGCAAATTAAAACATTAAACTGACAGTCTTCTAATCTACAACTGAAATGAATTTATGAACGAAGAAAAAATAAGTTCAAAATAACAGAACAAAGATATAATTGAGCTTCTAATAGAGCTTACATCCATGTTCCAAACGACATGAAATTAAAAATTAATAAAAGTATAATTTGAACGGCTATTCTTTTGTTTTATTTTGCCGTTTATTAATACTAGAATAGTTTTCTATTTAAATAATTTCTAAGGATATATTCAAAAAATCCTGAAAAACTGTTGAGTAATAACCACATATGCATTTTAAAAATGAAAAGGTGTGAAAGATAAATAGCAAAAAAGGACAATAAATGGAATGAATACTTTTTCCTTTTCAATTCTTCCAAACATTTAAGCAAGGTATTTTCATCAAAGCACGTGGATGGTGGCATCAAAGCACATCGAACACTAACATCACCACCAGTACCAGAATTATTATGCTTTGTATAGTAAGCAGCGATACGTGGCACACATCCACTCGTCAAATCGCTCCGTTCACGCCTCAGTGTTAACGGTTTCGGTTTCACAGCTGGTTTCGGATTTGCTGAAAATACGAAATTGAAGATAAAGAATTAAAGACAAGATAAAAATATTCGAACAAATAGATGGGAAAATATGTTATTTTATTCTATGTGAATTCCCAAGTAAGGAATAGATCAATCAATACTGATCAGTAATCCGTACTGGATATTAGTTACTGCATGTTTTCAAATACTAATTCTTGATAAATAGATAATAAGAGAAATGAAGGAATGGAAATAATGATGTACTGATATAATAATGATGTAGTTTCACTTATTAAGTTATTGATATTGAAACACTGTGTTTTCTGACTAATGTTCAAAATAACAAACGGGTATTACAACATAATAAATCTTCTTAACAACGAATGCTAAAATAATCTGAAAATGAAAATCAATGTTTAAATTCAAATTAAAATAAGGCTTCGGTAATAGAAAAAAAAAAAAAAAGATACCAGTGAAGTGTAAATTCGAGCCATTTAATTTCTGCATTTCTTCCTGAGTAATAAGATCTTTGGCAGAATGACCTGGTTTGAAGGTGTGAAGGGAGGGTACAGCATGCTGAAGAGGTCCGGTAAACCAATTCCGTTTCAGAAATGAGAAATCAGCAGGACGTTCGGCGCTATATGATTGCAAGGAATTCGCGTCATATTGCGTAGACAGAGATGAAGTCGATGAAAATGCAAAAGCTGACTGACTTCTGAAAAAGTATGATGTGAAAAAAAATTTTTTTTATACAATGCTAATTGAATAGTAAGAAAATGGGGATGAAAACGGTGACTTTTTCAAAATTATTCGCTTAGCATCGTCAAAATTTTCTGAAAGAACAAATGACTAACGATGTGATTCTTCGTTCTTCCAAAGGAGTGAAAGTATGACACTGAGCCAAGTTTATTATTTCAGGCTTTGTTTTAGCACTCCTTTTACTATTATTGTCGGTAATACCATTATCAATGCCGGTTTTTGCATTTGATGAATTTTCTGAGCGAAATATGTGCCTCAGTGATGACCGCTGTCCTAAAATGGTTACATCATTACTAACAAAATAGGATGTCTCCGTAGGATTATAGGGATATAAATTATATTAAAATAGTTAACCTGATAAAGAAACAAAAATTTGAACTCTTAAACACTTATCAATTAAAAGTGCATCTATTTTGCAAATATTTTCTAATTATTCTTTTTTTTTTTTGTTAATTTAAAGAAAATTCCAGAATAAACCTTTATCAATAAAAGCATTAGCTAAAGTTTTAACACGCTGGCCATTGGCCCGTTTGGAAACAGAACTATCATCCGTTGCAGTTGATACATAATGTTTTGTGAAACTTGAACGCCTGCGATTATTTGACGATTCCAAATTAGAATACTTCTGTGACGAACGTGAATCGTTACCTTCTTGTGCTTTACTACTTGTCCAGAAATCTATAATAAATTCAATCACTGAAAGTAGTATTGTTTCCAGGAAAATGAAATTCAAACTAGTTAAAACAACAAAAAAGGATATAAAATTGAAATAATGAATAATTATACAAATGAAATGCAGATACGGTCTTTCTTTTTTACTCAAAGATGAACTTTTGAATTAAATTTGTTATATTAAATGTGAGTTTTTTTTCTCGCTTCATAAAACGTTATTATCGCATAAATAATGATGACTATAAACTAGAAATGAGTGATGATTATCGATCATTTTAAACCGCAGAAGTATGATCAAAAAATGATCGGTAATCATCACTTAATTTTTCATCTATACATTACAGTTTCTTACATAGGGCCCAAAGTGAAATCAGTAGCAAGCGATTTTTGGCATATGGACATCAAAAACAAATAAAACGATCATAATGTTTTACATGTTAAGACGTGTGATAGTGTATTTCAATTGCGTCAAGAACAGGACTAAAGAATGGCCAAAGTTCTGATTTTCAGCAAAAACACTGCCTGTATAAACATCGAAAAAGTGAAAAGATGTCAATAAAGTAGTGGTGATGTTATTAACATGAAAATAACAGCGTAATATCAGAAATGACAACAAAATGCGAAAAATTTAGGGAAAAAATCCCTCTGGAAATCATTCCAATGAATTTACTAAAAATGAGCCAATGATGTAAAAGAAATATACATAATTTTTTCGAAAAAATCAAAACAAGCTCATGAAATTCCACTTTTCGAGTCGATAATAAAATCTAAAGAATTCAGAAAGAGAATCTGCCAAATCATTTAATTTATAACCGAAGTAGTGACAAGCGTTAACAATGCCGAAGAATTACTGCTAAAATCCAAGAGTTATAATAATAAATAGCTGTTAATGAATATATTTTTACCATGCTCTGCAGACGCTTCATAATCTGGACTTTCTATAATCTTTTTTACTTTTAAAGTAAAATTATTTTATTAGTATAATTAACTTTTATATCTTACAAACATTTCTTCGAAGTGGATGTATTGATGAATCATGCAGATAGTGTTGAAACCAATCAGCAAGAGCATTTTTCATTGCATCGGTTATGTTCGGCTCTATGGCTTTATATAGTAGTACTACAAGAAAAAACCTGACTAGCACGGGTTCTTTTCTGATAACGGGAATCCGGGGATTAATCACTGCATCCATAGTTAATCTATTTCTTGGAAGTAATCCTCTCCATTTTGCAATACCGTTCATATCAGTAATAATTTTTACCGTAATGTTTCATCTTCACGATAAAAATATCCATTCGATCTCTTGCAACTTATCTTTGATTACAAATATCAAGAAATTTGCTACGTGAAAAAAAAAGTAAAAGAAACTCTAGTCAGTACCTTATTTTCAGTATTGATATTCTTTTAAGTCTTAAGCCTCTTCATTTGTTTGAAAAGAGAAAATAAAATATTTTTCGATAAACTAGAACAAAATATTAAGTGAAGAAAAAATACCAGCTGGAAGTAAACAATAAATTAAATTTGAGTTCCCTATAAATTGATTTTTAAAATAAAATGATCTTCAAATTTCTTAGAACTCATCTGTTTTTATTCTAATTAATTTTACAGTCTGGGAAAAAGAAACATATCCTTCTGGAATTCAAAAAAGAATTAGCGGAAAGAATCTAGAGATAACTGCTACAAGCTACATGTGCAAAATAAGGAAAAACTCTTTGGCTTCTCAGCTAAACATCACAAAATACATAAATACAGCAACTTTTTAAAATGATTACCAATAAGATAAATAGAAACATACATATGAATAAATAAAAGTAAGCAAACATAAATTTACAACATCATATCGACAAATACACCAGATAAATTTCCATCTCCTTCGATCAGTTTTGCTTTTTTTGAAGTTTGAGAAACACTTTGGAAACAATAAAATTAATTACTTTTACCATCAGTTGTCTTACCAAGACTTTCGGAAAAGATCAAAATTTAGAAATTCAAATATGGCAAACGTCAACTTTTAACTTGTCATTCTGTAGTTTCAAAAAAGAAATTGGTGATATACATATATTTTTTCTATTACTTTTAACAATATATATAACAAAAGTAATAGAATTTATAATAACAATATATATAACAAAAGTAATAAAATTTATAATCAGATATTCAGTGAAACATGAAGTTTTGCTTTAACAAGTAGTTTTAGAAAAAAGACTTCAAAAAATTGCTAAAACTAAGGAAAGAAATCTTACATTACCTTACCCTTTTCAACATTAAACTACTTTTAAATGTTTGTTTTGCAAACTGTGGAAAATACGAAAAAGCAATGAAGGAATAAGCTGAACAAAGAATTTCTGATTTACCTATCAATTGGGATAATAGTTGGCATCATTTCTGAAAAGGAATGTCGCAAAAATGTTGAAAAGGGTAAGGAAATGTAAGATTTCTCGATAATTTTGTAATAATTTCCCATTCCAATAGAAAAAATGCACAAAAATTAAATGATGCATATTACACAATACAAATCGATGATATAAATTTCGAGATTACAATATATAATTTAAGAGGTTTATAATATTTTCACAAAAAAGTATCATAGTGAAGTATAGAGGATGTTCATTCAAAGAACAGTTTTAATTTGTGGATGAAAAATCAATGTCGGAGCCGACACTTAATATGAATAATAAAACATTTACAAACGAATAAAAGGTTAAACAGCTCTTATTTTAATGATACCTTCTTCTTTACAAAACGAAATGATAGGAGTAAAAAAAAAAAAAAAAAAAAAAAAAAAAAAAAAAAAAAAAAATCACACAAGTGACAGATAATAATAGGAAATCTTGATGTAACAATCTTAAAAATTAAAAAAAAAATTTTAAAAACCTTGGGCTGAGAGATAAAAAAACAATTCATTTGCTAAAGACATAAATAAAAGATAGAATCGATTTCCTATTTTCTTTAAAACAATTTAATGAAAGCATGAGAACGACACATGGAAAAATATTGTCTGTTGAACAAATAAGTCTGTTTAAGAAATAACAGAAAATTAATTAAAGAAAAACTAAATGTATTTGAGTTTTTGTTACAGATCAACTGATCTAAGACAGCTAGCTAGTCAAGAAGAAATTGATAAATTACAAGAGAAAATAAAAAAAGATAGATTTGACTTAAATGACTCGATAGGGATGTTAAAAACTCTTAAAAAAATGGATGGTATCTGCAATATAATGAGATTCATCCCAAGCTCGTTCATAAAAAAAACTGGATGATTTTGGAAAAATAACATAAAATCTTGTTTGAAAACAAAAAAATTAATTTCATTATCTAAATCTGTTTGGTCTCAGAATAAATGATCCTAGAAAAGAGGATCTATTTAACTCTATTTGATTTCATAATGATTGAATAAGTTTTTAAATATATTTTGGACTGCAAACAAGATATGATGCTTGAATATTAGTTCCATAATAACTCTGGTATTTTCCAAGCAATTTCCCTCATATTATTACATTTATATTTATTTCCACTGTTCCATTTTTGGACATGACTATCGTCCATTTGTGATAAGCAGAAAACTGATTTCTATCGAAATAGAAAGAGCCACATCAATTTCTATTTTTTGGCAATAATAACTTTAAGCAACTATTTATAGTTAAAATTTAAGGAAAAAAAGTACTAATCAAGTAAAAGATAAGTTTAAGTTGTTAGAATTTTATTGATTTTCTTATTTACCTTTATTTATAAAAGAAAAATGAAAATAGGAGGAGTTCATACCATCTACGCAAAATAAAAAAGTTCCGGTCATATGATTTTTATCAGAGAATCAAAACAAGTTATATATGGAACGGATTTGTGATTAACAGCAGTTTCAGAACTTCTATTTTCATCACAGTCACTTAATAATCTATACTTATCCCCTTATAGTAATTCATATTAAAAAATAGTGACAGTGAAGCACAATTAGTGGAAGCTTCAGGAAAACTATAAAAACAACAAAATAGGAGAAAAAAATAATTTCGGACAAAGTACTAACAAAAGATTACTTAGATATTATACAAGTCTAGGTCAAATACAACATAAGTTACAGTTATATAACAGCTCATAATTCATACGATTGCAATGATGCACTAGTGTTGAGCCAAAATTTTCGTTCATGTTTATTATTCAGCGATAAAATATGCAATAAGAGGGAAGAGCAACAAAATATGGAAGTCAACGCTAAAGGTAACCGTTCAAAGATAAATAAAATTGGTCAGAACCATGATTATTGATTTTCTGCAAAGTAAATAAAACTTTTGTTTGATTTCGATTATTTTGTTACTGGATTTATTTCAGATGACTATTTAAGTTATTTTTTTTTCGTTCCCTTTCTTTTTAGAACTAAAATAACTTAGGAATTTTGAACCTCAAAATTAATGGAATGGTACGGTGTGCTAAGTGCATCAATCGTTATGATAAAGCAAAAAATGAAGAAATTAATGAAAATCAAGCAATTCTCTATTAAATATCGTTTTCTTCAACTTCTTTCACATTCTGTAATGGTTTTAGATTCTAAAACAACAATTACTGTCAGCTTTCAAGAATGCTTAATTCACATTTTCAAACAATGCTGAAACTGTAATTTTTTCAAACCAGTAAAGGACCGTCAGATCGAAACAGCAATGAATGCGAAATAATGAATAATTTAAACGATCCAAGTAGTGCACTGAAATGGGTCGATTTGTCAAAAAAATATTCGATAGAGATGTAATTTGATATTTTCAATTTTTATGAAAAAATCAGATATAATGTATATCTCTCCATTATTTTCTGAAGTAAATATTGCGAAACTGTAGCTATGCAATAATAAGAATATCTGTTGGGATTCTTTTAAATTTGAGATTCAAGAAGCCCACAAAACCCAAAAAAATTTGCGAGCTTTTAAACTAACATATTTGACAAATTATAATTTATTTGTTTCCATCCCGAATTCGCATTGGGCATTCTACCCTAAGAAAACTCTTGAAAAACGGATAGTTAATTAGATCTCTCTAACAATACCATTATCCATCAAAATTAACAACCCGTTGTTTGTTAGCAAAGCCAGAATCATATATTTTTGTTTGAAAATGCCTAAATAAGATGTATTTCTCTCAACATTGAAAACCAGGAAAATCTATAGAGTAAAACTTTATCCTCGAAATGTTCGCATCATAAATTTAAGAAACACAAACTATTAGAAGCAAACATCTATGAAACACTTTCGGGAAAAGCATATAAACTATTTGAAGGAACCCAAAAAAAAAAGAAAATGCAAATCCTCGAACATGCTAATAGAGTAATTTAAGTTAACTTAAGCATATCCATTCAGTCATAAAGTTAAACTTTAGAAAAATTAGACCAAACTCCCACTTGAGCTCACGAAAGAATAAAAGACTTCATAAATTGTATAAAAAATATTTTCTCATTGATTTTTTTGTCTTCATTAACATAAAATGGAAACCCAATTTATCATAATCAGGATTTATTATCAATTATAGGAAAAAAAAGAGAACTGGTTCGCCAAACTTAAAGTTTTCCTGAAAAAATCAGAGCTGAATTGCTTACATAGGAAATGTCAAAAAATTTTCAAATAAATTGTGAAGATTTATAAGAACCACTTATGACAATCGTCGACTCCTGTATGCTTGAAATTTTATTAAAAAATTTCAAAAAATTATAAAAAATTAAAAACTAGTAATAATAACAAAGACAATAAAATGAATTCACAAAGCAAATTAGCCATTCCTTGTTAGAATTTAAGTTAGCAAAGAATCTAGATAATACATGGATTTTCAATAATGAATAGTGCAAAACTCTTCAAAAACAGATATAAAAAAAGGGAATATTAAAAATTTAGTAGTTGGATTAATAATATGGAGATCAAAAGAATCATGCAACAGGAATGAAGTGTAACCAATTTCTTTATTTTTAAAGATTGACATACTATACCTTAATTTGAATAAATTTAAAATTTCTTTCGCAAAATTTTTCTCAATAATCTTATAAATGTTGTTAAAGAAATTCATCTTTTTCTGCTATACCTTCTTACGACTTTTCGAAGACCAATTTTACTTTAATAAAATTCAATTTTTTTGCCTATTACTGACCAAGTTCAACTACTGCACTGCTTTATTCCAATAAGTCTACAACTACTCAATTTCTGCATAAGAAATATCAGAAAAAGGATTTCAACTTACAAGTTCAAAAAAAGATTTCAATCTTCACATAAATGAATTAGACAACAATAACGCGAAATATTTAAAAAAAAAAAAATATATATATATATATATATATATATATGTATATAAAGTGTATTTCCACATTTTTTCACAACTAATGAAACTAACGAGTGTATTGAGCATGTGGAACATTTTTTCCGTAACTGATTCTAAAATACTTTTATATTAAAACATTGACTAGATACTATATTTTGAAATAGAACAACAAAATATGAACTTTTCGATGAGGAACATCGAAAACTGAATTGCAGTGCACAAAAAAACAAATTAATGCTATGAGTCAACAGTATATATTTGATGTACCTCTTTTTGTGTTGAAGTACATAGAGATAGAGTTCTCTGAAACGATTTTCTGGGCATGTAATTCCGAAAAAAAAAAAAAAAGTTATTTGAAAAAAAGAAAAAAAAAGTTAATAATTTATCATTTTACTGAAGATAAAAAATAATATACGTAACTTGCCCGTAGTTTTACATTCAAAGTCAGCTCTCTCAAAAAAGTAACGATAAAGAAAATTCCAAATGCAAGATAGGAATATCTACCTGAATCCAAGACGGATTATTGTTCTGGGTAATAGTAATTGCAATAGGAAATTTAACTTTACAAAACAAAAAATCTATGGCTGATATTTTGATTGATATTTTAAAATTGCCTGAATTTTTCATACATGTTTTAATAGATATATTTTAAGCAGAAATTGTCTTTCACCAGGTATCATATCATTTTTTAAGCATCAATCTTACTATTTACGGTAGTATTAGTTTTCAGCGGCCTATAACTGCATCTCTTTAGGTCAAGCATATTGCATAATAATTACCTATCTGGTATCTTACAAGATATGCATTTAATCCTCAATCATCGCTGAAAAAGGTCCTTGACATTCTATTACTAATACTTTGTATTAATTTAACACTGATTTATAATGTAATCTAATTTCTCATCTTCATCCCTTCGGCTAAGCGATTAGTTTAACTGAATCGATTCCAAAATCAAGATAGTCAAGAAATGAAGTACACAAAAAACGATGCATAAGGACCCAAGCAGTGCAAATTATT
Organism: Onchocerca lupi; assembly: GCA_028564675.1. Lineage (NCBI taxonomy): Eukaryota > Metazoa > Nematoda > Chromadorea > Rhabditida > Onchocercidae > Onchocerca > Onchocerca lupi. The sequence goes on from JAOVVO010000227.1 coordinate 89,512, forward strand.
CATTAAAGGATAGTTCCTTTCTCACAGGAATGACAGATGGATGCTCAGAAAAGGACAAAGGTCATGAATAGGAAGTGTTTCACTGTTCCACCAATAATCAACACTCACAGACATATACATATATCTACATATTTATATCTAACTGTATATATATAGTATATCAGTATATATATATATATAATTTCCGAAATTTATAAGAAATTATATATAATTATAAGAAGAAATTATATATAATTATAAGAAAAAATTATAAGAAATTATATATAATTTCCGTTTATAGTGAATGTTGCTGGTAAGATCACGCAATCGCTGACTATTTTCAATAGACTGAAAGATAAAATGCTCAGCAGAAAAAGTCGTAAATAAATGGGAATAGCACAATCGCCAGATTCAAATTTGAAAACTTCGAAGATGAGAATCTGTGGTTTACAAAATTGGAAAAAAATGCATTAAATCAATGTGTTTAAGAATAGGATCCGAAAAAGTTTATTGAAATCTAATATAATTTAATTCCGATATAAGTTTATTTGGTGTCAAAATCGGCAGGATCTTATGACTTACTTCTATTTAAAAATTTTGTTTAAAGCATGCGACATCATATGCTTCCAAATTAAAACGCAAACTTACTATCTCAATACATTTATCTAATGCAATATCGCTTTATTAAGCAACTTAATTTAAACTAACAGAAAGCAAGAATGATGACAGCGATCACGCAGAGGATGGACTGATATCATAAAGACGAAAAGGATATTTATTAGAGGCAGTTACCAGTCATGAATCTGACAGAACAAGAAACTTCATATTAAAAAGTTTCCTTCATATTTTCATTTCCACTGGCTTTCAACTTTTTATCATCTAAAATCCGAAAGTAGAATTAGAGTTTCCCAATATTCAGAGAAAGAATGGCTGCAAGGAAACCTAATTAATCACTAGAAATACAAGATGTATCATGTGAACAATTATGTGAATAAAGGACATTAAAGGACAATGGCGGAAAATGCAGAGAATGAAAGAATGCGAAGTACTACACTAACCTTGACCCATCAGTGCCAGACTTTGTAATTGCATGCTCGTACAACAGCGTGTAATTGCAATTGGTAAAACAAGATTCGTCTGAAGTTCTTCGCTGTAAATCAAACGAATCATAGAAAATAAATTTCTTCATGCATTCAAGTCTTTTTTTTGTCATTTCAAAATTCTATTTTCCATTTTAAATTTAATCATAACAAGCAAGAGATGAATACTGGGGTAAATGAAAGGCGAATTTATAAAAACTAATATATAGGTATAACAAAATCAAATATTAACATAAGTTGTTTTTTTTTTCTTTTTTTTTCAGTGGAAACTTCTACAATCTTTCCTTTTCAATATATTAGTGCAATCCTGTGTAATATTCCTAATTTTAAAATGAATCTTCTATTCAAAATGCATTTCTGATCTATCGAGTATTTGACATTAATTTTACCGATAGCTACTTCTAACTTTGGCACTATTCTATAAAATTAAACCGCAGAGAAATATAAACAGCTAAAGATGATATTCGATTTATCAATATGTCTTATGTCCAAAAAGCCAAAAAAAGAATTTTGCTAAAGCATAATATACTCATACTATCCTAAACGTCCAAGATTACACAGTACATTCACTATTCCTAATCCTGATAATTTTAAGAATGTTCTTTTGAAGGAAAAGATTTCAATAAAAATACAATAATATATTTCAAAAATGCAATTCGAATTTTAAAACTTTTGGAACACAAAATTTCGGATTTTGTCGGAAATACTTGGACGTGATATCCAAAAATTTGAACTTACCCATTGAGACAGTAGTGTTCAATCAATAAAGGAAGCGATTTAAAGTAGTAAGGTGATGACTCTATACGTACATTTCTGTCTGGACCGGCTGATTCAATAAGGTAATGATCGATATCGGACGTTAAGCCAGGAGGTGAACGAATACTTAATGCCATTGCATTAGGTTTTGATGATGACCTCACGATAAAAGCCTAAAAATATTTACTGGAATAAATTTATTTAATTTTGCAAAATATTCGATATGGAAAATTTAAGAGATAATGACTATGATTGATGGGAATGTGAAAATTTCAAATTAACCTTGAAATTTGCACGTCAGATCAATTCATAGATATAATGAAAGCAACGAAGCATAGACATTCTAAAATCCTAATCAAACTGCCAGAATGCACTATTTTTATGATCTGTTTATGAAAAATGATTTTCTCATTTGAATTTAAAGAATGGCTGAATTATTTATCTTATGTGCAATTACCCCTTCTTTCATTGGACGAAGTAAATGGGAAGCAGTAGAACGCCCAATATGCTGCAGATACCAAATGGGATGTGTGCGGATAATTTGCTCCAGCAACGTGATCTCTTTTTCACTTCCAGTTTTTGAGCCATCTTGATTTTTTCCTTTATGGTTTGATGGCTGCAAATATACTGAATTATATCTGAACTTGAAGAAGTGCGTTATTTCTTCATCAATATCTATTTTATTGAAAAAAAAAAAAAAAAAGCTCAACTACTTAACAAAAGAAGGAATACCTCTCATTTTAGTTTGTCTAATTTTACTACTTATTACTGCTTGTATGTACATTTTGACAGAAAAAATTTCATACTTAACACTTCTCAAGAAATGCTTTGACTAACATTAACTTACTTCAACAAATTTGCTTTTTCTTCTATCTTTTGATGAATTTGTGTATCTATCACACTGTACTGCTGTAGATTTCTTCATACGACCGATGCTTATTTGGAAATTTGGCGATGGTTTAGGATGCTGAAATAATAATCGAAAATAAACATTTTGACTTGGTCTCTTCAATATGAACCTAATGAAATAACTGATCAATATAGGAACTAGGACTCTTCATGAATAGATCATATAAAGAGAATAAACACTGTTAGAAAAAAACAAAAAGTTGAACACAACTAAAAGCAGTTTCATTTTTTCAGCGTATCTTCATTCTAATTCTCAAATTGCGAAATATCCAAATTAATTTTTTAAAATATTAAAACCATTTCTTCCAGGAAGCCGATGCCGAGTCAGTCAAAAAGGTTTTACACAACAGTTTGAAAAATAAAACATAGCTCTTCATGTTGTTGTTCGCCGACGGCCATTTCAACCCGTCGATGACTAATTCTGAGCAATGATTTGTTCCCACACAATAATTTTGCTTTCGCAAACAGGAAATGACCTCAGTATACACTGATATTCAAAAATTTCAATAAATACAAGTCTGCTATTAAAGCGATTTGAAGCTTTATTAAACTTTGATGAAAAAGAGTGGTAAATTAGCAGTTCATTTAAAACCGGAAATAATGAGAAGTAAGGCTTACATCTATAGTTGTTGAAGCTGGTATGTCGACAATTGGACTACTTGTACATTCTTTTGGAATACATTTACTCATGGCTGTCGTCGGTACCGCTTGATCAGGAAACTACAAAAATCTTAAATAAGATATCACTTAATTTTCTTTGATTGTCCATAATCACATTGTCTATTTTTCCTTCTCATAGTCAAAATATTCTAATAAAAAGTACCAGTCAAAATCAAACAACTATTATATTCGAGATATGAACAGCTAAAAAAATCACATTGTTAATGACACACGTATAATAGAAATGGATGAACAACAATCCCCAACTGCCTGAAATATACTTTATAAAGGATTGCAAATCTATCGTTCTCAACTTTCAAATTTATCAAACTCACTAGATTCCAAATAATTTTGAAACCTGCATTAAATTCCAATAAACAGTAACCTTGTTTGTGACGAGATGAATAGATCCGTCATCGATGATGAAGGCTTCACGTTTCTTACTCATATTCATATCAGCAACTGTTGTTATTGAGTCGTCGTTGTTGTTTTGATTATTTCCCTCTTCTCTGACTAATTGATCATCATTTTCCAAACTATCTGTTAAATGACTGATTTTCAAATTTCAAAGTCATACATTTCAAAGAAAACAATCAAACAAGTAGGAAAAGAATCCAGAAATCAATATCATTGTTAATTTTGATTTTTTTTTTCCCTAAAAAAAAACTTGCCAATTTATAGAGTAAGAAAAGAAAAAAAGATTTCAGTTAATAGGAAGAGTTAAGAAAATGGGAAAATTCTTCAAGTGTCTATCGATTTTCAACATCTCCTATTGTATCTCTACTACTGCAAAAATTTTCATAGAGAACGAAAATTCGCTCAATAATAAATCTTTTAATTATTCACCAAAATAATGATAAAAAATGGATAAAGAATGAGAAGGATTGAAAGCAAGAATTAAAATGTTTAATAAAAAAAAAATGTATAGATTCAAGGATGGCAAATTATCGGTAGATGTGAACCTGGGCATATTTGATCTATCAAATGCATTCTTGTTGACTGAAAATGGAATACTGCTTGAAAATTCTCAATCTTCTAAATATACCAAATGAATTATAGGTTAAGGAAAAAGATCTTAAGTTTTCATGTTGTAATAATGAGATGCTTTCTTTTCCATTGCAAACAAATACAACTGCTTAGAACTCAGTCCCATAATTTATCACTAATTTGGCAAGAAGGCTTGTCACCTCCACGTCATTCACGTCACCTCCACCAATACAAACGTCAAATAACGGGATTATCAATAGATAGATGGAAGAATTCAATGGAAGAAGAACATTGATTGCCCGTTTATTTTATCAAGTCATTTCGATGATAATACGTGTCAGAAAAGGAGTCATCAAGATGCTATAGTTCGTCCTCGACCGTGTTGATTTATTTAACGCTAAAAACGATATAATAAATAATATGTAATTGTACAATATGAGGTACTGTGAAGTACATCGAGTTGACAATATTGAAAAGGTGGAATAAAACATCGGATGGATGTTTGACACTTCTATGAATGATAGAGGTGTTAAGATGTGGTGCTACTTTATCAATTTAAATTTCCTCAGATTTCACAAATCTTAAAGTTCGAGTTTCAAAGATAAATATCAATATTACAAGGATAGAACTGATCACCATCAATCCAATCGACTGAATAAGAAAGAGATTGTAGAGCCAGGACAGGGGGATTTGTAATCCCTCGTAGATTGGGACAATTTGCCTGACATTTCTTCTTCTCTCAAGAACAGTTGGTCGTACATAATATCCTTTCATCAGTCTGAATCTTTCCCCTGCTCCCTGTCTATCTGTTATAAAATCATTTAATATTGAAATTTATGTCATTTCGAACGATAAATTCAATACAGAATGCGGAATATACAAGGACTGTCCTCTCAAATGGCATGACAAACTTGGAGTATCAACCTTCTTGTTGACAATATTTCTAGGAGTTTGAAGAACTGATCATCATCAATCGATTGGATAAGCATAGGAAAAGACGGTCAGTTCACATTCGTCAGTATCGAAAATGAAATGATATATGTCAAGGAATGCTCATATTAAGAGAATAACTATTCATCCAAAAATCACAGCAATTTTCATTCTCAAATTTCAAATCACTTCTTTCATCGATCATTATTGTTTACTTCATTAGCAAAAGCAAGATATTATCATATCATAGGAGGAAATTTTCTAATATCAATTTCGATTCATCGGAAAAACATGCATGCATGACGGTGAAGAACTGGTTTTTGTCACAATCCTTTATGCTACTGCATGCATGCATTATACATAATTAGCATTCTTCATCACTTCAAAAGGTGGCACCGACAATTATCGCAGATGAATGATCCAAATTTATATAAATAAAAAGTTGTCACTAATGTGCAGGAGTAGAGAGGAAAAGGAAAAAATATTGGGATTGCGAGAAGTGAAGAGAAACAGATCACTTCGAAAACATGCAATTTGTGTTTCCAGCAAAGTTTCTAATTTTGTAAGCATTTTCAAAGCTATTAGCCGGCATCCATCCAGATTCTTCCTCATGAAGGAGAAACAAAATGAAAAGCCAGAACTGTCTTATGATTTCATTTTCATCTGAGACTTCTATTCAATCAATATTACGTAACTATCGTGTAAGCGTATTGTAGAATGGTGAAAACTTTTACTTTAGATGATGCATGAGTGAGAAACGTTAGCTTGGCTAACTATGCCTTCTAACAACTTTTTAAGTTATTTATAAATAAGTTGAATGAAGTTCAAAATGAAAATGTCCTTTCCCTGTCCAAAATTAAAATAATGGGAGGTTTTTATCCTATTGTGCCCGTCTTAACAACCTTGTTTCGACAATTTGAAAAAATGAAATCCCATCATGAAAAAGTTTCATTTTTTTGGCGACTGTTTAAAAATTGTGAAAGTTTATAAAAAGTGCATATCGTTGTGAACTGTCAATGAAGATATCATTAATATTTACTATTAAATTTAAATGCATTAATGCATCATTTTATGATAACATTATCTGTTTCGACGTCTGATACGAATTATCACGAAATAATTCATCTGGATAACTGATAAAAGATGATCGCAAAATATTAAATTAAATTTTACATTTTATCTGTTACATATCTTCTTAAAGATAAACGTTATCTCCACGATTTATAATTTGAATTAATTAGAAGATTGACCTATTATTCGTAAACTATCCTCTCTCTCTCTCTCTATTCTTGGACTTTTAAACAATGTTCTTCTGCTCTGCTCAGATAGCAGAATCTTCGAATACCAATTAAGTTGATTAAAAAATACAAATAAATGGAAAAGGCATAAATCTGATTAAAAATGCAACAGAGAAAAATCTAAAAAAAAATTGTATTGTAAATGAATGAAGTTTTCACGGATCTGAATTGCAGCTCTTTTGAAAATTACGAAACTTAGCAAATATCTGTCACGAATAAGAACAAATTAAGAATATTTTTCCAACATATCATTTTCGTTATTTTCTCAAGAAAAATGAAAATGAAATGACAGACAAACAATCTATTCATAGTTATCAGCTCATTTAACACGAGCAATCATTTTTCTCCAAACTTATTCTCATCACTCTCATATGTCGATTATCAAAGCTACTTTACAGTGCGAATGTTAATTCAATTTTCCAAATGTTTATTTTGATGATTTCAACAAAATAAACTGGAAAACGATAAAAATTTTAAGACAAATTTAAAAATAGTGCTGAATTGACCAAAAAAAAAAAAAGCATTAACAACAAAAAATTTCATTTTTTTAAAGAATAAAGAATCCTGACATGCTAACTATAAAATCAGATTCATTTCTACAATAAAACTGTCAATTCTTCACATGATTCGATTGATGGATTTAAAATGAAAGAAACCGGAATATTATGCAAATTAGCTGGGAGGAGTCGAAATTTTTTCAAAGTCAAATAGAGAAGAGATTTTGAAAAGATCGGGAGGAAATACTGATCCATCTCATTATTATCAGTAAAGCATCAGGTGGCACTGCGTATGAGATATATGGAAGGCAGATGATATCTGATCATTAATCAACAACCGCCCAATAATAATATGCGAACAGAATAAACCACAACAAAGATAATGGAAGCTTTCTGAACCCTTTCAGCCCCACATCAAATAATGATGAAATCATTAATCAACAACCGATCAATATGATCTAATCATCAATCAACAAACGATAAATAATAATGTACGAACGGGATAAACCACAACAAAGATGATGAAGCTTTCTGAATTACGAATCAAATAATGCCCATAAGCAGTTAGTAGAGAATTATTTTCAGTAAACAACGGGAACTTCCATTTCCTCGAATATTGAAAAGAATGGAAAGTAAGTAGGAAATTTCCACGGGAACTCTTTGAAGGAGCCGGAAATCGATTTTACTTTCTCTAATAATTCTAAAAGTAATCAGTTAATTATCCTTTATCAAGCAAAAATCAGCATAGATGAAGCGAAGATGATAAAGAAGAAGCCAAGAAAAAGAGGAAAGTTTGAATTCCTGTCAACATTAATGAAATACTAAAATTATTTCCTATGGGAAAAGCACAATCACTTGAAGACCCTCACATTTCGGCACAAAAAACACTTGTCTATCCATTGGTCAAGATGTTTATTTATTCTTTTCTCTCTCTAAAGCATTTAGCCATCTCTCTCAAAACGTTTTTTCTCTCTTAAAAAAAAACTAATAGATGAGAACTTATTCACTGCTAAGACCAATCACCAACTGACGTTGTCAACTAATGAACCAATCATCGTAAAAGTCTAATTTGCATATTCCTTCTTACTACTAACTTCAAGGCCATCATGCGGACTTAATTAACATATTTCAACAATGTGACTAAATTCCGCAAATTTCCGAATTATGGAATTCAAATGAGAAAGTCTTTTGAATTTATTATATTTTTGGCGCATTTTCGGTCCATCATCTAAACCTTATTACAAAACGCACAGGTCTTCTAATTTTGCTACCCTTGGAATTTTCTTTGATCTTGTGTCAAATTAAAACCACATGATTACAAATTAATTAAATCAGAAGAATGAGTCGTAGAATTCGAAAAAGTTATTGTGGATAATTTGGAGAAGTTCTATCAATTACTCGGACTTATAAAATTTCCAAAAATTCTTGCAAATAAATTTTAAAAATGCATCATCCATTAAGCAAGAATGGAAAGGTGAAAGGTCAAAAATAGCTGTGCAAAGAGGAGAGAAAAAAAGATGACAGTGAAGAGATATTATTTGTAGAAGAACAAAACTACTGGTCACGAATAGATGGATGGACAGAGAGAGACAGCTGAATAAGAAGAATATGTTGATCATTGATTGTACTACTGACCAAGAAGTGAAGGTGGTGTCGATCGAGATGGATCGATGACAGATGCGGATATGTGCAGAACAAACAGAAGTGCCACCAGCAAACAGAACAGATGACACTTCACGATGAGGAAATGTTTGGACAACGAGGAGAAGCAACAGAAATCATGCAAAGAAATGGGAAAGAGGAAAGATTTGACGAAAACCATTTGGAAACAAAATTAAGACAAGCTGAGATTGATGTTATCTTTGTCACGTATGTCTTGTTGAGACGAAAGATAGATATTTTAAGGCGTAATGTTCAATCATATTTGCTCGATGAAGTTAAAACAGGAAATAAATCGTTGATCAATATTGACAATTGCCCCAACAATAGACGTATCGTATTTATCGTAAGCTTATATACTTCACGTATACGTGTTATATTCCACGTATATAAATTATGATAAATACTTGGCAGAATTATAATAAATTGCTCCATAAACAGCTTATGAAAGAAGGAAAGTTCTGTGATGCAAGCGCCTAATTATTCATCACAATTTATTCGTTGACTGAATCATCGATGGAATCATTGCTTGCGTCGTCTTTCGCGCACTTTGAACTCTCCGATGGGAAAGAAGTCTGGTATCTGATGGTTCAGATTCTGAGAGGTTTGAAGAAAAGGAGGAAGGAAACGGGTGCGATGATAATTTGTTATGATATGTTATCTACACCTGCGCATCTCTCTTCAAACAAACGATAAATCGTCATTCTGCCATTTCGTTGAAGCAACGATTTTAGAAGGGAAAGGATTGAAAGATATTTACTCAACAAATAAGAAAAAGATATTTACTCAGCAAATAAGCGAAAAATATTTACTCGACAAATAAGAAAAGGACATTTGCTCAGCAAATAAGGGAATGATACTTACTCAACAAATAAGAGAAAGATATTTACTCAACAAATAAGGGATATTTACTCAGTAAATAAGGCAGAAATATTTCTATTGCTTAGTATAGCAAATCACTCATTCAATACGAGTAAAAACTAACGAATTCACTAATTCATAAAAATTGTGATTAATAAGTGAATAACTTTCCTAAATTAATGATTTTTTTTTTTACAATTATTAGTGATTTTTTTTTTTTTTTTTTAAGTATGAATAAGGATAGAAGAATCTCGATAAATTTTACATCTCTTGAATAGTACAAGTTCAATTCGGGAACCGATCATCACAGACAACAGGATTAAGAGATTAAAATGAATAAAAATATCTGTAGCAAAGAATAAACTAATCAAAATCAAATGGAAAAGTAAAACTTAAAAATTAATAATAATCGTCTGCGAATTTCAAAATCGGATCGATATAGAAGTAAATTTAGCAAAGATCTACAAAATGCACTCAGTACTATGTAAACGAAGGAGTATTCTGGAAAAGCTATTGTGAATAATATATAATTTACTCTTTTAATCGATGAAATGAATAAACATCATTTAGCTATGGAAGCAGGACAATGAATATAAACTTGGAGTTATCGATCAAAATGAAACTAGCCAGTGAAAGTTTTTCCGGCAGAGACTTTAATCTATCATGACCTTTTTGTCTTCAATTTAAATTCATTTCTAGGCATATGGTATCATGGTCTGAAGAAATCGAAAATATTTAACTGCCATATAAGTTATTAATGAGCTAAGAAAATTAAACAGCACAGCGTTAATTCCAGAAACTTGCTTTAAAACTTAATATTAGAACAGCGAATACACGTTTTAACTGAAAATTTTCCCAGATTTTTAGAAATTGAATCGTACCATAGGAATTCTAAATGAAAAAGAAATGAGCTATTTGTTAAATCGCAACTGAGTAAGCCTTTTCTATTAACTTACTTAAAAAAGATAAGATGAAACTTCTGTATTTTGAATGGTTGCAATATTTTGAAATTTCCAAGGTATGATCATCATCTAGTGATCAGATTTTTTTGTGATTTAGTAATTCTGAAGCCATATAATGTTTTCCATCTCACCTTCCATCATTTAATTCAGCTTTATTTAATGTAAAACTAATTTTCATTAAAATTAATCTAGCAACATAAAACGAGGAAAAACATTAAATCACTTTTACCGGTGCTTGCTTAATCAATGCATATTCTTCAGCCTTTTTAAATTAAATCTGAATTGAAATTTGAAAAACTAGAAGAGACGAAGAAATTTTTTTGAAACTATAGGAAATGAAAATCAAACGAATGCTGCATGATAGTTTGCAAAATAGCATTCAAAAAAATCCTTTCTGAGCAAATGTTTGACCTTGAGGACTTTTTAAGAAGTTTGTTGAAAAAATTCCTTGTCACAAACATCATCCATCGATAGAAACGGAGGAATAAGAAATTATGTTCAAAGAGAGGCGGCTGATGCTTTTGTAGATGAAAATAACATCAATCAACTTTGTCGTTTTCTTATCCTGTTATGAACGAATTTGCTGAAAATGGAGAATTCTCTTTTTTTGAATTTCAATTTTATAACAAGAATATAACATCTGGCCTAAGGATGATAAAGTAAAATACAAGGAAAAAAATACGCCATTTATATCAGAAACAAAACTTTTTAGAAATGAAAGTTTTTTATTTATTGATTTTAATCCGTATTTGCTTAATGAAATATCTTTCAAAATGATTTAAAAACATAATTTCCAAAATGACTATTTAAAGAACTTAAGCATAGGAATTCAGTATTCAGTATTTAACAATATGTGAGCTGTGTTTTTTTTCTCTTTTGTTTCCCCTTAAAGCTAAAACTAGAAAGTAATACTTCAAATTTCAAATTTAATCATAAAAATATTTCTTAAAGAAAGTGTAAAAACTATACCACTCTAAAAATATTTCAATTTCTCAAAAAACATGAAGATAAAGTTGATTAGGAAAAAAATTCGTTTGCAAAGAAGTTTTCTCGAGAGGCCATCACAAATCTGTGGAAGATCAAAGATTGCACAAAATGCATTAATCTCAAATTTGGAAGCTGAAATTAATGTAGTTGTAGAGGGCGGTATCACAAATAATGCAAATATGTATTATAAGAATAAAGGTCATGTTATTATTAATTGAGTCCAAGGATTTAACAGCCGAAAGTTGCGATCAAAGGTTAACCACTTTGCGGGAATTATTGGTTTGTCACAGCTAAAAATAAATGACATATTCAGTGACAAATGTAATATAATGCTACATTTTATGCTAATTATCAATACAAAGCACTTTGTAGAATTAGACAACAAATTTAAGAAATTTGAAAAAATTCTAATTTTTCTAAAATTATTCACAAAAGTGTTTATTTGTCCGAAACAATTCGCCTATTCCATCCTAATCGACAAAATAAACAAAAAACAAAAATGCTCCAAGTTTTGTACGCAATTGTTGTCTCTCTCTCTCTCTCCTCTTATTTATTTCATTTCACTACTCTCTCTGTCGAGCAGGTGGAATAATTGACTCAGCAGAGATACCATTTCATTCATGCGGAATATAAAATAAATTCTTGAAATTTCATTCACCCAAATGAGCACTGATTGGTCGATTAAATAGCGTCGTCGAGTTGTGTAGCATTGTTAGAAAATAAAATTTTACCATCTGCATTAATCGTTTATTGAAAGATTTGCGTAGGAATGAATGAATGAATAACTGTGGTGAATTTTAATTTGGACGTGAACGTACGTGTAATGACGGAAGACGTGAAATGATAAAATGAAGTTTTCACGCTTTATAGCTAATAAAATAGATGTTTGGACGGACTCCTTGAAAGCATTCAAAAGTGAATGAATTCTTGCAATAACAGAAAAGAAGTAAATATGTAGTAAAATTCAATAAAAATCAAATCAAATTTGTTCGACAAGAGGGAATAAATTTTAAAATTTTCGAAATCTTCTTATGCTACACTGCATTCTTAATGAAGAGATTTAGCTCGATGCTCTTGACAATAGCGGATTTTCAACTTCATTCATTCAATTCTAAAATTGGAAAGAGGTTTTTAATTTACATGCTTAAAATGATCGATCATATTTCCAATCTCTGAGTATATACCTTTTAAACTTAAGATAGTTGGAAAAATTAACTATAGTTTAAAAAATTATTTTGATTTTACGACATAAACATGCAAACAAAAAAAAAAAAAAAAAATCGAATGTAATAAGCAGAACAGAAAATCTTAGGAAGGAATGAAATAGAGAATTAGAAAAAGATCGAATTTCAAAAAAAAAAAAAAAAAAATAGAAATACGATTGACATTCTACAAATAAAATAAGATTCTATCGACAAAGTGGGGGATAGAATGTAAAAATGATCAACTAGAAATGTGACAAATCATTTCTATTTATAAAAATTCCTACTTACTGATCTATTTCTACCTTTACGATATAAACATGTAAAACAAAGAATGTAAAAAAAGATGGAAGATGCCGATTTGCAAGATTTTTCATGAAATCACCTTTCATGATAGCTGTTATTTACAATTTCAAAAACTTGATCCAAATTCATGTTTCAGTATCAATTTAAATAATTCGTAATGTTGTAAGAGTTGCTAAGTATCTTCCAGGTTAACATGGAATTTAGATTATTACAGTAAGCTAAAATATACATATCTGAATAAACAGATCACATTCAGATTTTTATTTTCGACATTCTCTGACGAAACGATGTTTGAGTAAGTTAACATTTAGACGTATTGAAAGAAATCAGGACTTGTGATTATAATATGATAAAATAACTCATACGACATTCAGGTATGATAAATTCAGGTATGGGTATGATAAATTTGTGACAGATATGATAAAGTAACCCATACAATAATTATAATCAAAGTTTTAATTAGAGAGAAGGAAATGAATAGTTAAAAGAATGTATGTAGCAGCAAAAGTTCGAGAGAAAATAATTTAAGCAACTTAAATTCTATGAGGCTGGTCTTTGCATTTCTGGATTGACTTTGATCCTTTCTGAATTAGAGTTGAACTTTCACATTTCAAATATTGAAAGTAACCGTTGTGGGAATGTGAAATATTGAAATGAAAAGACTGAACTGCCTGCTAAAAAAAGAAATCATTTTATTCAGATAAATGAGAAAATATACCGATGAAACTGATTGGAGTGAATGAATCGACATTTAACTTTGCAGCAGTCGAGCGAATCGATTCACAGCTCGATCTATAATATATTGATTTATTCATTTGATCAAAATTTAATTTGAATTTTTGAAATTTAAAATTCAATAACGAAAAGAACTTTTCCAAAGTTAATTCTATTCAATTTGCTTCATCTATTAAAATAGTAATTTTAAAAGAATATTTTACGAGCGAAAAACATTTGGAAATGTTAGAATGCATCATTAGTTGCATCTTATGTACGACAAATATATTTGATAAATTGGCATAAGTAAATGAACTAAAAGTAAATTAATTACTAATAATTAATTGACTAAAAAATTAGGCTGTATATCATCTTCTCCTATTCTAATAAATTGAAATTGAATGAAGCCAAGTTTTTGTAACTCCTAGCAATAAAACTGTATTAATTCAATTAAAGTATGATCAATCCTTCGCCAAGGTATTCGGTTTATTTGATTTACTTAATCTAAGGTACTTTTTTGAATGCAAATATATGTTTTTCTAAACATTTTATTAAATTACCATAGGATAATTGAATTTTATTTTAAAATTTAAATGTAAACCAATGCTAGCCGTTTTTGAATTTTTGTGTTAATTACCAAACTATCTTGATATTATATTAAAATAAGCTAGTGACTCATGGTGAAAAAAAAAACATTCTGGATAAAGTAAGTAAGAACAAGTAAGTTTCGCTTTAAAAATGAAAAAGGAAGGAAAATGATAAAAAAAGGATAGACGTTCGTATATCAAAGATATTCAAGATCTCCAATTTGTGGCAAAATTTGAAATCAAAAAAACGAGTTATCTAATCAGAAAACTCAAAAGAAAAAAGAAAAAGATTGGATGCATTTACAAAAATCATGTAATTTTCTAGAATCTGGAAAAAATTCGAAATTCGAAATAAAAATGAATTTATATGAAACCTTACTTGTGATGATCATACTGTGTTTCATCAGCGCAATTTCTTTCAAATGATGAATTGGGAGCAGTAGCAGCTTTCATCGAATAATTTAAAATTTTGTTGCCTGATCAGTACTGATTAATTCTCACAACCTGGAAATTAAAGAAAAGTACATATTTTCAGATACAGCTTAAAATTTTTAAAACTATGAAATTGTGAGAAAAACTAAAAAACTTAAATGCAAAATAAAATCTCATGGAAATGCATTTGTCATGGAAATTTTTAAGCTGGAAAAATGCTATGAACACAGTTTAAGTTCTTCTGAAACGCTTTTTTTTTTTTTTTTTGCTTTGGGAAATTTTAATTTTCATTAGAAATTAATGCTTGCCTTAGAAGCATTTTTGAAAACTTGAATTCTTAATTAGAGTTGGCCTTCGGAAAGTTGTGTGAAATGCTGCTCTTTTTGACAATGCATGAATGAATTCTTTTTGCGTTTGTTTCACTAAGTATTAGCGAAATTCAAATGATTCAAGGCAGATATCTAATCAATGATGAGTAATGTATTACAATCTGTGGTATTCTGCAATAATTCGACAAGTTTCTTCCTTCTCTATAAATGTTCAACTTCCTTCATGATTGTTTGGATTTGCTAAGATGACGATTACCTTTGCCAAGGTTGACAGTAATTTGCTACTATTCACTATCCTGAAGGACAAATAATTCTATCATGCTCTGTCTACACTCAGTTGTCAAAATAATTATTAGAAACTAATTAATGATTTTATTTACGTCATTGTATATGCTAACCATAACCGGTATTTACAATAATTCTTCCCCGTTTCAATCAAGATAAATATCAGCCAAACAGAGGTTGAATGCATAAATAAATGATGCGAAAATTCTCAACAAAAGTTTAAAGCTTTTTGTCAGTTAACACAAAAAGTAGTCAATTATTATGGTCTTGATATCTTACAAACTATTCTTATAAGTTCATAGATGCGGTTCTTTAGCTTAGTTAGCCTAATTAGGCTAAAGAACTAATTCTGTGAACGTATAAAAGTTGTCTTTCATTAACTTGAAATGCAATGTTATGTAAACACTTCGTGATATCAGTACTTGATGCAAAAGTTATACCTTAAGTCGAAATGTCGCGCACAATTTAAACAAAAACAGAAGAGTTTATAAAATGCAATAAATGTTGTGAGTGAACAAAAGACATTTCATGCTACCAATTGATAATATCATACATTAATTTTATCATTTCAACTCTTAATCAAGTATATGAATTAAGAAATTGAATTGTCTAGATTAAATAAAAAGTACTTTAACCCTAAATTACTTACAGTGTAGCGAAATCACCCCAAAATTTCGCAAAATCATCTCAAAAGTAAAAGTCAGAAAAAGTTGCAGAGTCGGGAAAAATTCAGCCATGCTATTAAAACCAAGTTGAATCATTTAAACGTTTCTTTCTCCAAGACTCTGCGATCCTATTGAATTTTCTATCGAATTTGTCATTCATACACGCCGATATGTAAAGTGAATACATATACAAATAGGCACAAATACGAATAGTCATAGTTTTAACTACAAATGTCCGATATTGTCGGACTTTCTCTCCGTACATCGTTTAACAGCTGTTGAAGAGAAGAGACAATATGTAATATATATTTCAGTACTGTTATCACACCCGCACGGCAGATGCTACACATTGTCATGAATGGATGAGATTAACATCAAAAAGTTGAAATGATGGGAATCATTCCGGTTCTTGCTAGAAAGTTTGTTTATGGGAATAATTCCAATAATAGTTCGTTCTTGTTTTAACATGGTATTCTTTGATTGTGTCAAACAACTTCGGCATCTCATTAATTTAGGCTACTATTTTAGCAAATGCCAGTGAAGAAGGCTGGAAAGTGTAGTTTACCTAAAATTGTTAGGAGGAAAAGAGTTAGCAAAGACTCAATAGTTAGCAATTGAAGAAATGAATCAAATTTCGGCCATTGTAAAACGAACAGTTGTGGATTGCCAGAATTTTTGCAATATTTCAATTTCCCGAAACAGCAGTCACTCGTCACTTTGATTCTATTGCGATATTACAATGCCGGTAATCTCTTCCATCTTCAGTATCGGTGATTATTTTACAAATCTACAGATGAAATAATTTCTGCAAAAAGTTAAAAGGTTTGCTTGAAAGTTCATTCGTTCAAATATCGAAAAAAAACAAGAAAAAAAAAACGAGAAAACGCGCATTCGTTTCAAATTTAACAGCTCCTTGCACATTTCATCAAATTTATTGAACGTTAGACGAGTTGCTTCACGTCTATCGAAAAGATGTCGAATAAATTCACTGAGAATTCGACGGAAAGTCCTGAAAAATATATTTATTCAGTTCGTCTTAACGAATAATTGGTTTATTTCTTAACTGAAAAAAAATCGCAAGAAATTACCGCAGTAGGCACAGCAGTTAGTACTGCATTTTATTTTCAATTAAACGAAAAAAGTTTTACACTAAAATAAAGGAACGATATTTTTGATAATGTCTGATAAGGAATAAAGTATATTTATGATAATATTCAGGGCGGTTTTAAAAATCTCCAATGGCTTTTATCTAACTTTCTTCACCAAATTAAAATTTGAAAATGACGGTTTTAGACAAGCATCTTATATTCATTTCTTTTCTTTGAAGATATCGTTTCGCTATCTTTTTAATACTGCCGAACGGACATAAATAGAAAAATCAAACAATTATTTTTTATCGTTTCAAGAAATTTGACAAATACATTAAGCTAAGTTGATAATTAGTGATAAAGCACTGATTCGAGTGCATTCGTTTATGCAAATATCGAATGATAAATAGCTGATATAATATATAAAGCAACTCTATTTAACTGTACAATTTTGCAAAAGAATATGCTTGCAAAGATTATGACAGTAAGTAAATTCGAGAAAATTTTAAGGCACTAAAATGCGTCTAAATTCTTTGCAGCAAATGCAAGAGATAATCAGAAATTAATCGAAAAATATAATTCATGATAGTGAACAATTTTATAGTAGTTATGAATCGGCCAAATTTTCGGGAAGGATCTTTTGGTTTACTTTGAAAAAATCGATATACCGTATAACAATATCAATTCATCTGCTGAGAGACAAAAAAAAAAGCCCAATATTTGGCCTTAATTATAATTCATACTATAAATGCGAATAATCGAAAGAATAAAACTTGTTTGCAGAAAGGATACGGAGGTTTTAAAAATTTTACGAACTAATAAAGATACGTAATTTAATCGCTACGTTCATCACACCTGTCATTGTCTGTTTTGTGAATTTATCAAAATTTAATAACGGCTAAATTATTTGAAAAAGTAATTTAGGCTACCTCTTTCTTGTAAAAGTAAAATCTGATTTAAATTATTTGATTTTAAATGAAGCATGGTCAAGAAAAAGTAGATTCTTTATGAGCAAAAAACAAAGGCCAAGTGAATTGCAACGCCAATTTTGAATTGAAAAGAATTTTCAAGTTTAAAAATAAGTGACAAAATCCTTTCATAGCTTAGCCATTGTTGACAATTCGACGATTTCCATGTTTCTGTACAAGTATGAATATTCTACATTCTTTAGAGTTCAATATTCCGGACGTTCGACTGCATTTTTCAACGTATGCCTGCAAAAACAATGCATTTGTAAGAACAATATATTCTCTATATTAATTCATTTATTTTCATAATTCAAATTTCATGTAGTTATATCTAGAAAAATATAAGCAAAAATAATAAAATCAAAACTTACTGTATTGGATATGGATTGGCAACAGTTTGCCATGCTAATTGATCTTCAAATTGCCAATAACCTTGCCTAATCTGAAATATTCACAGCTTGATTTTTGAATAAAAACTGGAAAATTTATTGAAATTTGGATGATTTTATTGAAATATATATCCGAACTGCGCATTCATAAATGTCAATGCAAGGTTGCCTGGGAAAAGTTCATAAAATTCTAAAGAAAGTTTTCAGCGCAATCAAAAGTTTTTTTTCAATCTATAATTTTCTTTGATGAATTTTTCCGATTAGATTCTCAGGCATGAAATCTACTTCATTTCCTTTATCAAATATTGTTTTTTCATTTAAAAAAAGATAAATATCTTTATTGCAAAAATGTAATTTTTGCAGTACTTCGAAAGATTTTCATAAAATTTCATATTTCTTATCTGAAACCAAACATACCTCCGGTACTGGTTCCTTATAAGCACTTTCAAACAATGCTATTTCATCAGGACTTGGACCTTTTTCTTCGTTCGTTACAACTCTCGTGCTAAACATAAATAATAAAAGAGAAATTAAAATTTGAATTTACTATGAAAATGCATAGAAATGCATGAATTGAGTACATAATCGAAATAAATATTATCATAACATAGAGAGTAGTGTACATCTGAAGCTCAAGTATAGAATTGTTATGAAATAGAGAATTTAATCTTTCAAAATTGAACACTTACGATGCATCGCTGACACCGCCAACGCCTTCTTCGTCGAGCAAATGAGCCGCCCAACCACAATGGAGCATTGATAAGCCCACAACAATTAGTAGTAATGCAAGCGGTAATAAAGCAGCTGCGCTGCAAGTTTTTTACTTTTTCTTCACTTTAAAATTC
This sequence comes from Onchocerca lupi, assembly GCA_028564675.1. Classification (NCBI taxonomy): domain Eukaryota; kingdom Metazoa; phylum Nematoda; class Chromadorea; order Rhabditida; family Onchocercidae; genus Onchocerca; species Onchocerca lupi. Next base: position 108,907 of record JAOVVO010000227.1, read on the forward strand.
TCTGCTTTGTAGCGATGAACTTCTTTTTGACCTTTCACTTCACCAAATTGAGGACTTACTTCAAATGCGCAATTGTCAACTCACGCGGAAACAGACTCAATAGATCTAAGGTTCATAGATATGCAAAGTCAGGGGCTCTTATTCGACATCTATGTGGTTGATTAGTGTCATCCGAAATTGTGCATACTTCAAACTCATGCCTTTTGATGACTCAATAGGACTCAAAATTTAAATTTTCGTTCATTTATACTTTATGTCATTAAATTTATCCAGCACGATGTATTTGTTATGTGAATGAAGAGCCCTGAAGTTTGACCCTAAAGTTCAAGCAATCACTTTTTTTAATGCCAAAATCGAACCGCAGACTTATATGAATGCAAGTTAAGCAGTTTTCCCTGAAGACTAACATAATAAGCACTTTTCGGCAGGTTGGCATCTTGTCGGCATTGTGCAGTCGTCAGGAAATACATGATGTTCATTGATCAGATATTGAACAACTTTGGTGATTTTTCTTCTTGATTTATTTAAATTTTTGATAGCATTGTGTTTCGACGGTTTTAAAACGAATTTGCTACGATGGACAGTTATCAAAGTTATCAGTTCGCTGATTTAGCTACCAGCTGCGTTCTAACACACAATTAAATAGCAATTTCGAAAGTAAACTAACATAGCATAGCATTCAACAGCAATACAGGTAAGTAATAAACCAAGTAAAATCATCACACCAACTGCAAATAGAATCGCCCCCACGATAACTACACATCTCCTGCAATATAATAACGATAATTATCAATATCAATGAAAAGAATTTTAATTTTAGACTTGATTGAAATATTTTTATATTTAAAAACTTTGAAAAACATCTGTTTATGCTTAGAACTTTTTTCAAGTAGTTTTTTTGAATTGCAATTCACCGAGTGAATTCTTTTTATGTTCACAAAAATTAAAAAAAAAATCGAAAAAAAATTTTTTATTTCTTTGAAATGTTTTGAAAGAGCATGTTTACTAACCTTGCTGGCCATACGCCAGCATATACAGGTATGCATGGATAGCAAAATATTGGGCATTTTCGACGTAGGTACCATGGTTCATATTGAGACATCCCTATGAATTTTTAGAATTAACTTATTCTGTAAACAATTTCATGAACGACATCTTGCAAAGAACAAAGATCATCAATAGATCATTCATGAAATTGTTACAATTAAAAACTTCATCTTTCTGAATTCTATTATTTTAATAGTAATAATAATAATAATTAATAATAATAATAATAATAATAATAATAATAATAATAATAATAATAATAATAA
>JAOVVO010000228.1:0-109561 GCA_028564675.1 Onchocerca lupi
TAGCAGAACAAAAGAAGATGATTATAATCCTATTGATGAAGGAATTTTAACAAGAAATGTTTCTGATGCACAAATCTTGTTGCTTCATCAGCTTTATCTGAAATTGAAACAGGTTTTTTAATTCATTTATTTTAAAAGAAGCTTTATATACAACCTTGTGACTTTAACACTGATTAAAGTCAGATAAATCAATTTAATTTTAATTTTTTATCCAATTATCATTTTTTTCCTGTTTTTTTATTCTTTATTTTTGGTTTTATGATTATATATATATTTTTTTGTTTTGGGGTTTTTTTTTTTAGTTATTGCTGCGTTATTCATTTTCATTAATTTTAAGTTTAATATGAAATAGCTTCATTGATTATAGCAAAATATAAAACAATTTTATTATATCGATTATGAATTATTATAATTTTCATTTCCTGTTGTCAAATTTGTTTGCCATTTGTTTACATTTAATAATTAGCTTGAAATAAATATAATACGAGGGATTTTTTTGCCAATTTCATCACATATTTGAAGAACAAAATTGTGTACTTTACAATTTTAAATTTTTTCTTCTTTCTTCTTAGATCAATGATCAAACGATTAACTTTTTTAGATCAATGATCGAATAATAGAAAAAAAAAAAAACAATCAAATCTTACCTGCTTGTAAAAGGTAAAACAATTAAAATGCTTTTTTTTTTTTTGCGTTTGCAGAATGACAGGAAATTTAGTGCGATGACATTGTTGATCGAGCATTTCTGAGTTTTTTCTCATTATTTATCACACTGTCAACATGCATCATTATACTTAATGCTGCACATTTAAGTACCTAAATTCATTTCCAATATTTTCAAATTTTTTTCTTTTAAAAAATTAATTTTATCAAATTTTAATTTCAATTTTATTTTTCTTGTAAACACTGAATGGATAGATGGAAAATAATAGCAATTAAAATGCTTTTCATTATTTCCATTTGACAAATTAAGTTTACATGATTACCGTATTTCTCATTTTTCATTATTTCTAAAATATTTTATATGGCTTAATAAATATCTCCAAAAAATGAATGAAATAATGGTAAATAAATACACGGGCAAATGACCGCTAAAAGTTGACTTTCTTATTTTTGAAATATTTTGAAATCTCAAAAAAACAAATTGTATTGCTTTTATTGATAAAGTTTAAAAGCTAGTAAATTAATCAGTATTTCTGACTAAATTAGTAAAAATTAACAGATAGATAAACCTTTATCAATAAACTTCTAATTAATTATTAATTCAAAATGAAAAGAACAAGGAGAGATAGATGAAAAGAGAGAGAGGGAGAGGAAGAGAAGAAAAGATTGTTTTATAATTCTGTTTATTACATTCACTAATTAAGAAACAAACGATGTAAATATTTCAATGATTAAACTTTTCTCCTTACAAATAAATCAATTTTTACCTTTCAAATGAAAATTTTCGTTTTCAAAATATTTTGTTGTGAAATAGACTTTTGAGCAATAATTGCTTTCTAATGGAAAATAATTTTTGAAGACTTTATTTTTTCATAAATTTTTTAAAAATTTAAAAAAAGAAGTTTCTATTGCGAACACAAAACTGCTGAAATTTGTGATTATTGGAAAAACTGACATTGCATATTTTAGTAAAATTCAGAATGCTTAACAGTTAATGAATAGATATCCGTAATATTTTCATGAGAGATTTCATAAATTTTGAAATTTTAATTTTATGGATTTTTAATTACTGAAATTATTTGTTTGTACTCGAATACTTCTTTTAATCCGTCTAGTAGTATTGACTTTTATGCGATTCCATTTCAAATTTGAATATATTATGAAAGAAATTCTGAAACTACTGTAAAATTTCTCTTCTCATAATAAAATGGAACTTCTACTGTTTGAAATCATTTTTCATTATAAAAAAATTAAAAATTAATCATTTTCATCATTTTTTTTTTCAATATCTATACTAACCATTTCCATTTTCTAATATTTAAATTCGGGAATTAAAGTTGAACACAATTTGGTGTCGATCCTCTCAACTTCAATAAAAATTGAATGAAAATGATATTTAAATAAAAACTGATCGATGGACGATTGACAGATGGTTGCAACACTGAATTCTGAAAAAAAAAAATGTATAATTAACGAATGGTTTTAATGAAGTTATAATTTTTTTGGAAGACATATTTTAATTCGTTGCTTCTTGTTCAATTTATTCAAAAATATCGCAGATATTATCATATGAATTGAACGAAAAATTATTGCATATTATTGTATAATTCAGAATGAAATGTGACCAAAGTCGCAACTGAACAAGAAATACATTTTTTTTTTCGCAGAATAAGTTGTTGAACTCATTTCAATTGCATAGTTATTCATTACTTATTCATTTGTATTAAATTTAAATTTATCAATAATGGCACTTCAAACAGTTCATGGAAGATATATATGCCAAACATTTTTGTAATGCGTATGTCATGTAGAAAAGTTTGAAATTTTGTTGCGAAATTCATCATCATGTAAAAAAAAAAAAAATTTTGTTTGCCAAAATTTCTCCTTATTAAAATAAAAAAATTAGTTATAACTGGTCATCGTACATTTGACTGATCATTTTTTCCTTGCATTATCTTTATAAATGGATGAACTTTTTCTACTCTTCTTTTTTTTTCTACGATTTTAGGTTACTTAAATGAATGGTCAAAAAGTACCACATAAGTAGGCATGCGTTTTATTCATTAGATTTGATTTTATAATTTTTATAATCATAAATTTAATGAAAATACATTTTTTTTTTCTGAATGCCATAATTCTCGGTTGTATGGTTTTGACCTAAAGCTAAATTAGTGAGAAAGAATAATGAACTTGTGAAAAATAGCCTTCAGTTTCATTTTTTCCAAATATCAAAAAAGAAGCATCTGCAATCTGAAATTGAAATTCGCAGCAAATCGAAGTTAAATTATTAAATAACCGATTTGCGATTCTAAAATTCCACCTGGATTTCCAAATCAGCATCTATGAATTATAATTGGCGAATTACTAAAAAAAAAAAGTACAAAACGTGATCCAACATCATTTGCAAATGAAAATTTTAATGGAGCTATTTAAAAAAAAAAAAAAAAAAAGAATATTTTAATATTTAATTCAGAAATTCTAATATTAATGAAAAGTGCTCATTAGAGAAATCAGATTGCTTTTTGGAAAAGTAAAAAATTTCAAGAAATTCAATATGTATTCACTAAATAAAAGTAAGAGATTTTTAAAAGCATTTACAATTGCTAAGTTCATGATAATTCATTAACAGAAATTTTAGTTTTTTTCTGTAGTACTTTTATTTGAAAATTTTTACTTTAAGGATGTTGCTTTACTTAAAATTTATATATTAATTGAGCATTTTCATGGTAGTAATATATATATATCAGGATTACATAACTTATTGATCCATGAATTTAGCATTTATTTAATAATTTATGAGAGTATTTATTCCTTAACATCATGAAAGTTGAAAAAGCATTGGACAAGAAAGAAAGACTTGTCTTTCATTTTATTTAGTTCTAAATAAATCAAAATACAACTTAGCTGGAAATTTTCCACCAAAATCTAAACACTTGCTTCTAAAATTTGAATTTTTCTTTGTAATTTTAATCAAGTATTTAAACCAGTAAAAATTAATTTCTAACATTAATTGCTAAATTCTTTGTTTCTATCGGTTGTTGATTAGAAATGATAGAAGACACTCGTTTATCTTTTGAATACAATTTCTGCACAATTTTTTGAATTCATATTTCAAAAATTACAGAATTCATTGGAATATTATCGAAATTTTCTCACTGAAATTATGTAAGAAATGTATCAAATTAATTAATACAGCAAAGAATGAATGTTACGATGCATTTAAATACGAAATTACTTTACTTTTTTTTTCAAAATCTTCAAAGTTGAATAATTTTAAAATTGTTGAAATTTTCGAAATAACTTCAAATTTTTTTTGATTACCGTCATTATTATTATTATATGTAAGAATCTTCAAAGCCAAGAAATAGTCTAATTCAGAATTAGTATGAAATTGAAGAAATAGTATAATTTAAATTCAATACAAAATTGAAAATTGATGTTCGTACATTTCGTATCAAAATACGAATTTTTTAGATAGCAGGAGAAAAAGAATTTTACCTGCAATAATTAATCTTTCACATAAAAAAACACGAAAAATGAAACGAAATGAAGGATTGCTGAAAATAAGTGGAAAAGGTGGAATTTTTGTGATGAAATCATTATTAAACTAAAAATAACATTTCTTTTTTATCTGTTATTCTACATTTTTAATTTTTGCAATTTTTTTTCCGACACTTGAAACTTAATTTTTCCCCTTTTTTTTTTGTCTGTTAAAATTTGAACCAATCCCTTGAACAGGCTTTTATTTAACTCTTTTTTAATATTTTCCTCTACTTCAATTTTATTCAATCATTCATTTTGAACATTTTATCATTTATAAGATTTTGAGCAAAATCAAAAAAAAAAAAAAAATTGATAATAATTAATTAATTAGAAAGGTAAGCTGGTATTCGATATTCCATTTCTCATTACTTAGTACTTTTTTTGTTCTTTTCTTCTATTGAAGTCATTTTTACAGATTATTTTTTTAAATTTCTTTTTTTTTTATAGATTATTATTTTTTTATAACTGTTTGGATTAGATGGAAAGAAATACTTTTCATAACGACGAATACCTTCACATTTATTTCAAAAAACTTTCCAACTAACTCAGTTGGTTGGAGAATTCATGGATCATTCATGTTAGTTTTCTACCTGCTTATTTATTGTTTATTCTTTCAAATATTATCAACATATAAAAATTTCATCTCAAATTCTGAAGTAAAATGAAATACGAAAACAATAAACAAAAATAAAAAAAGAAAACAATAAAATTGTAAACAAAAAAGGAAAACAAATGAGTTTGGAGAAAATTTCATCAAATTGTATCAATTATAAATTGCAATCATTTTTTTTTTTTTTTTTCAAATAATGCTAATGTTATAAATAGCAAACAATTTGTGCAAAATGGAATTATTAATGATATAATTTTCAAAGGAATAATACAAACTAATAGAAGCGAAAATTGATCAAAGGAAAAAAAAAACTTTCACACAATTGTTAAATTTATTCAAATTTTCGTTTTCTTTTTTTTTGTTTTTTTTTTTCAATTTCGTTATTTCCTTTTTTTTCCTTAACTTTTGCCAATCTTTCATTGAATATTCATTTTTCATCTATTCTCAATTTTTAGCTTTCTTCATTAATTACCAAAATGCCTCAAAAATTCCCAAATGTTACAATTCATATGTGAAAAAATAAAAATTTGAAAGAGCGATTTGATATTATTAGTTGTCAGCATTGCAGTTTATATTATTATCCTGCCTAAGTTCACATTGGCAATCATCTCTTACCGCTAATTTATAGTATTTTATCTCTATAAATAAAACTTTACAACAGAGAATCTCAATTTTAAAGTCCAAATTAAGTTTCTTAGCTGAAGTAATAAATTTATATGATTGAAATGACAAAAAAGTTAAGTGAGATGAAGTAAAAGATTAGAATAGACAAGATTGATCAGCAATTTTACTTCATAGCTTTTGACATTTTTGAATGTTGACACTTTCAATGAGAGAATTTCAATTGAACAAATTCTTTTTGTCAACATTTCCTTTAAATATCCTTTCTTCCAAAATAATTCTCATTTTATTTTTTCGCTTTTTCTTCTTCCATAAAAGTAAGTAAAAGAAAAAAAAAGCGAGAGAAAAAAAGAGACAAAAGATTATTGATTCAAACTTTTTAAAACACTTCCAAATTAGTCTGTCTGAATCAAACTTCATTGCATAAATTTTGTTAACTTTTACAAATTTATTATATGTTTAAAAAAGTTATTCAAAATTTTTTCGAGAAAAATAAATTTATTAAAAATTTTCTCATTTTTTTCGTTTGCAAAGAAAAAAAATCAATAGTGATATTTTTTTGGTATTATTCATGATGTTATCATTTATGATAATAATATTTTTAATTATGATCATTAGTTGGACATTCGAAAATAGTCATCAGATCTATCTTTTTTTTTTTTTATCAAACCTATTTATATTTTTGGCTATTTTCGATTTCATTTTAATCAATTTTAATTTCAATTCATATTTTGTTTATTTGATAAATTTTGCTAAAATAATTTTCAAGAAATTGCACAAACTCCTTCTCATCTTCATTTTCTTTTTCTTTTCCTTTTTTTTTTCTTTTTTTTGTGCAAAAAATGAAACACATCCAATAAATTAACTTCACTGCCATTGGAATGTTTAATTCGAATCTTTTTTTAAAAATCCGATTACTGATCCTCGATTTCTGGACTAGGATTATATATTTTTAAAACTTGACTACATATATATATATTCCTCATTTAGATTTCACTCAAATTAAAATATTTCATTTCCAAATAAATGCCGTAGTTTAATTTAATTTGCGCTAATAATTTATGAGTTCGAATTTAATAATTACAAGTCGGGAGCAATATGAAATTGCAAAATTCTCAAGTCATCATTAGTGTCATCATCATTGATGCCAATGGCTTTCATTTCTGTTTATCCTTTGAAAATTGATCATTTAGAAAAAAAAAAAAAAAGACAACTCAATTTACTCTTATTGATCGTTGTTGACAGCCTCCTCTTTAACATCTGCATAGTATCGACTTCATCAATGCGTCTACTAATTTTTTCTTCTTTTTTTTTTTTCGCTTTAATCGATCCTTAGGAAGACTTAAATTGACAGTTATCATAGAAATAAATCGAATTTTTATCAATTATTCCTCTACTGCTGCTATCATCATTTTTACTTCATTTTAGCATTTTTTTTTTTCTTTGAAAAGACCAAAAATCAACTGTCACAAAAGTAATTTGTGAATGATCTTTTTTTTTTTTTTTTATTCTGAGAATTACAATTTATATGGAGGAATTTGTTGTACAGCGATGACGAATTTTATTCGCCGCAATTTCGTTACATAAAAATTTCATTTATTTGAAAAAATTTACATTTCAGAATAATCGATTTATTTAAATTCAATTTTTGTTCTATCGCATATTTTAGCATATAATTTTACTGCCTTCTTGCAAAAAATTAATTCTTTGTGAAAAGTATTGAAAAAATGAAAGGTCAATGATAGCCTAGAAATTTTATCAATTTTTAAAAATTTACATTTCGAAATTACTGACATATTTGAATGCAATTTACGATTCCATTACATATTATTATATAATTTTAGTTTTAGTTTTACTATCCGTAAAAATGTTGAGTAATGAAGAGATAAGAATGAATGGAACGCACTGAATCATGGTAAAATTTATGAAACAGCATGAATAATTCTATGACTTTTAAAGTTTTTAATACAATATTTTGACAATAGTGGAATAAATTCTTTCGCTTACATCTTTCATTTTTTGGTTTCTAAAATCTTTTTTTTTTTTTTTGCAATTTAAAAATTTGCAAAATACACAAATCCAATAAAAAAATTTTAATTTTTAACATAATTTGATAATATTTATCATTCGAATATTATTGTAATTACAGCTTATCATAATGTATTTGATATAAATCCATAAAATTATTTTCTTCATCCATCCATTAACTTATCAATTTAAATAAGATGTAATATGGAGGGGTAGATAAATTAATTGAATGATTGAGTAAATAAGTGAAAAAATGATATTTTTGTTTTGTGAAAGTATAAAATAATTTAATAAAGATGAATTTTTTTTTTTTTTGTTATTATTTTAATGAAAATTTTTTTCCTTATCATATTTTTCAATTATTTTTAAAAAAATTTCATTTTTTTGATTGAAGCAAAAATGAATGAAGGTAATGTTTGATGATTACCATTATCAAATCACAATAGTACCAGTGAAAAGTATCAAAATAACTCATATTGTTATTACATGACAGCTAGGAAAAAAAAATCGATTTGTTAATTCATATTCACAACAAAATTTTCGATTTTTCTTTTTTTTTATATTTTTTTTTCCTTTTTCTATCTTGTTCTCTTGATCATTTCCGCACACGATGTCATTTTCATTTTGACAAATGTTTTACCAAATTTAATTTGTTGTTTTTTTTTTCTTTTTTTTTTTTTTTTTTTTTATGAAATAGATTTGTTTCAATCCGTTAAAATTTGTGTAATTTCTAAATTTGAAATTAATTTAATTTAAAATTTAAAAATTTCAGAATTTTTTGAAGGAAAAAAAGAAAGGAGAGAAAAAAGAGAGAGAGAGAGAGAGAGAGAGGGAGTGAAAAATAAAGGAAATGTTGATTATACCAAACAACGAGCGTATAATTATGTAGATGAAATATATTCGTTTCTCGCATTATTATTGATCGAATTTCAATAAATAAAAACAAAACGAGAAAAGGCAAAGCTTTTAGCCAAGTTATATTTAATAAATGTAAGCCTGAGCAGCTACGGCAAGTAACAATAACAACAACAATAACAACAACAACGACAACGCCGACGACAACGTCAACGGAGATAAATTCTCGAATAAGCCTAACGAGCTGACGAACAATTTTCTCGTTTGGGGTGAGTTATCTGGGCTATCGATTAAACCTATTAATTAAGCCTATTAAATAAAGAAAGATGAAAAAAATGAAATATAGAAGAAAAATAGTTGCAATTGCCATTATCGAAGTCTTTCCTCTTCATATTGATAAATTTTTCATTAAGCTTAGCTACATGAATTACGTCTTTTTTTCTAGGCTTAGCCATTTCTCTTCGACATTGGCCGCGAAAAGTTTTCTTTTTCATATAATTCGAGTCGCAAATATTTTAATTGCTACTCGAAGCAGGCAATTATTTGTCACAAGAGTCGCAAGCGACTATTTGTTCTCGAAATATCAACTGTCTTAGCCGTTTTTAATTCGTGATTGTGTTCAACTTTAAGCGTTATTGAATGTCCATTTAACAAAAAAGAATATTTTATAAATTTGAATTGTTTGCATAAGCAACTATTTATTCTCGAAATATTTTAATTGCTTCGGAATGAACTGTCTTTTTAAATTTAAAAACTTCCAAAAAAAAATTCTTTTGACAATATTTTCATTTCGAGGAATAGAAGTCATTAATATCTTATTACATTTGAATTAAGCAGAATCATAATTTGGAAAATTGTGCTGGATTAATCGATAAATCATGTCGGGAATTCGCATTTGTGAATTACAAAGTGTTGTAATAATCAAAATTAATTGAAGCGAGATGATCTTTTAAATGTTATAAATCGAAATGATCGGAAAATGGGAAGGATTTGAAATTTATTGGAATTTAAGTATTTGGAAGAGAAATTTTCAAGTTTGCTTTCATTTAATTTTATCATATGCTGTATCTTTTTTTTTTTTTTTTTTTTATCAAATTGATGTTATTTTCTTTAAAATATTCTTATCAACACTAAATGCTTTTTTTACATGCTGAAAAAGAATTATTTGCATGCAGCATGCAGATTTTTCACATTCATTATCATAAAATGTTTTTTATTTCTTTTGCTGCTGAATGAGGACTGCTCATTTGCATGCATCATGCAAGCACTGCATAATTGCTGTCACAAGTTTTATCATTCTTCATTTTTTCTTTTCGAAATTATTCGTTTTTTTTTTCTGATATAAATTTGTCGGATATAATTTTTATCATTTTAATTTGATGATATTTATTAGTTTAATATTTGAAAATGATAATAATAAATAGAATTGATCCTACATTATTGCTCTAATATTGCCAGGTTTTTTTTCTTTTTATTTCTATTTTTTCCTTCAGGATAAACTTTTCTGCCAAATCAATATAAACTCATTTTTCATCGAATGAATAAAATAATATGAAAAAAGTGAAAAATTTCACAATTTTGCAAAACTAAATCATTTTTATCTATGTATAGCGAAGATTAATCATTTCCAATAACTGTTTGATTCCAGAATTATCAGGATGAAATGTGAAGTTTTGTAAATATTTGTTAACAAATATTTATGTATATTTGTATTTTTGTATGTGTATATATGTGTGTGTATGTGTCACCAAATATCATCATAAATGATAATCATATAGGTTATCAGTGTATCAATCGAATCTCAATTTTAAATTTTATATTTTCAATCATCACCGATCGATTATCAAATTTAAAAGTGTATGAAATGTATGATATGTTGTACATATATGTATTTATTAAAAATTGTTTAAATGTTTTAAATGTTTAAAAGCCTTTCTGACTGATCAATCAATAAAATGATTGATTGATCTTATAGAATCGATCAATGCAATATATGATGAAAAATGGTAGACAATTCTGAGAGATTGTTAAAGTTCAGTGTTGCATATTTAAAAAAAAAAAAACTTTTAAATTCTTTTTCTCTTTCCCTCTCTCTTTTTTTATTACTACTTTTTTCTTCTTCTGTTTGCACATATAATTATTTGAAAAAATTTGAAGGAAAGAAGAGTAAATTAACGAAAAATATTAAGTTATAGAGACTTGTTGAAATCAATTGAAATGAAATAAATTAATATTTTTTTCAGGAATTTTTACAATTTTTATAAATTTGTAAGAAAAAACGATCATCCTCGATATCTCTCACTTTTTCATTTTCTTTCATCTTGCTTTCTAGGGAAAAAATTAAATTTGTTCATTTTTTTTACTTTAAGCAGATCTAAATTATGTTCGCTTATATTGATTTTATCAATCGTTATTTTATTGGTCATTTTCTAAGATACTATCCCTTCATTAATATCAAATGAAAGAAATTAATATTTGATGATTAGATATTTATGAGAAGGTAAATAATTTCATCTATCATTGAATGAATAAACCATTCTTGATTATTTCGGATAATTTATTTTCTTTCTTTTCTTTTTTTTTTTTTTAAATTACGATATTTTCTACAATTATTGTCAATTTTTATCGAATCCATCATTTTACTAATGAGAGAGAGAGAGATAGAATTAGGTAATTAAATTTTTCTTTTTTCTTGTCAATTCCTCCATATTTTATTAATTTTAAAATGAAAGAGACCAAAGGAAAGAGGGAGAAAGAAAGACAAAATAAATTGATGATTGTTTTTTTTTTTTTAACATTTTGCAAATTTTTCAAAATTTTCCAAAATTCTGCGACCAAAGAGCTTCATTGTACCAAAATTATTATATAAAAAAAGAAAAAAAAAAAAAACAAACAAACAAGCAAGACAAACAATATAAATACAGATAACATTCATTTTAGAAAGACTTTAAAATGAGCATTAATCTTTAACAATATTTTTTTAATATTCATTTTTCAAGCTTATCACAAATTTTATGATAACGATAATTTTTTACTTTTAATGCAGTAGCTATCAATAATTTATTTATTTATTTTTGTCAATTCCATTAGAATAATAAATATTTAAAAGATTAAGTTATGAGCTAAATGATATGAAGAAGGGAAAAGTCAGTTGTCTTGATAATATTTGTCTAAAATTTCTATAAAACTGTTAAGTGATGGAATTGAAATAAACGAGAAGTGGATTGTTTCGAAAATTTTTTCGTGTGTAAAGCAAATAATCGATTTTTAACAATACTTTTCTCACTTTTTCTCTTTCTTTTCCTTATTTTAATTCTAAAATTTTATTGATTTTCGTAAAATTATTTCGAAATCATTTAAAAAAAAAAAAAAAAGTTTTTCATTCTTACATTGATATTTGGAAGATTTTTTAATAAAAAATTACGATGAGATTTTTGTTAGATATTATAATTTAATTATAGGTAGTGTTACATCATTTATGATTTTTGCTTAATTTTGACAAATTTCATGAAATTTTAAACATTTAATAGAATTTATCGTATAAAAGTCGCATGTGATCGTATGTAAATGTAATTAATGAATCGTCTTTAACCTTAGATGAGATGATGATTTAATTCAATGTTTAATAATTTCTGATATAAGTACCAATAAATCAGTATTTTGCTAAATTGTAAAAAATTTGTAAAATTGTATGCTTCAGTTTTTCTCTAACTGACAAATAATTACCGTTGTATTTAATGATTTTTACGATAATTATGTGAATTTATTAGCTTTTTGAAGTTATTATTAATTAATTAAACCATCATTAACGAAGTTATTAATTGCGTGAAATTATTTTCTAAATTAATAGCTTATGCTAATTGCAATTTACCTAAATTGCATAGTTTCCAAGTTATTCATTTCATAAGCTAGCCATTTGTATTTTATCAATGCTATGAACTGTCAAAACTTCCACTCATTTGTATTATTTGAAATATGTAAATTTGATTTTTTTAATGAAATTTTTTCTTTAATTCATTAATCAATTATTGCTTACTTTTCTAATTAATTTGTTTATAAATATTCATTTCTTTTTTTTGAAATTTCAAAATGTCTTTAAATTGTTCGAAATTTGCAAAATTTAGAAATAATTGAATGAAAATATTAGAAAGTAAGTGATAATTGACTCAAATTAATTAATGAAATATGAAAACATAGATTAGATGAAATAAATATTTCGTTCTTTTTCTTATCTAAATGAAAATATTGGAAAGTAAGTGATAATTAACTCAAATTAATTAATGAAATAAGAAAACATAAATTAGATGAAATAAATATTTCGTTCTTTTTTTTTTATCTAAACACTGAATTAAGATGACGTCATTTTCGTATGTTTAGAAATTTTAAAATTTATACATACCATTTGGTACAAAAAAAAAATCTCATTTTTGAACCGTTTTTTTTTTTTTTTTTTCAATTTTTTTCTGGAAAAATTTGCTCGTTATAATTTATCTTCCGAAAGTGATTGGATTTTATTTTTATTTTTTTTATTTTTTAATTTCTAACATATTTTAGACCCCTAGAAATCGTAAATTTTAGAAGATAAAAATGTACTATTTAATTTCTCATATACATCTACTTTTAAAAATTGTATTGCTTGTTGTAAAAGTTCGAATTTTTCCTTTATTTGAAGTTGGATTGAATTTTTTTTTTTTTTTTTTTTTTTAGATATGCCTCAAATAATTTCAATTTTATAAATTTGCATATTTCATAAACAATATTTGCTTATGTAAATATGTAAGAATAATATTATCAGAATTGCATGACTCATTTAAGTGAAATTCGTGATTTGTATCTCGTATTATTGTAAAATTCCTTATTTTTTTTTAGAATTTTTGATCATTTTTGATCAATTTTTTATTCCTTAATTTTGTGCCAGTTTTTTTTTTTTTTTTTTGAATTGGTATTTATTTAATATCTTTGGAATTTTATGTGAACTATTTGATTAACTTAATTGCACTATTAACCTAAAAAACGTACTCCATTTTTACTTATCTAATAATGGTTATAATGAATTAAAAAATATTTGATAAATCTCTAACCATTTTTATCGATTAAATATAACAATGAATTAATTGTTATGTACTATTTTTCTGTAAATTTAAGAATTTTAGCGAATTTCCCCAATATATTGCGAAATTTTTACAACATTTTAATATAAAATAGAGGAAGTAATATTAATAAATTCGTAAATTTTCCTCTTTTTCAAATATTTCATAAATTTATTGCAATTTATTGCTTTTTTTTTTCCTTCCTCATCAATGAGCATTACCAGATAATGGCAATTTGTTCAAACGTAAACTTTTTAATATTTTCAATACCTCTTAAGTTGCTAGCTCATTGATGTTTTTAAAAATTTTTCGTAATTTTTGAAATTTATTTAGATTAAAAAAAAAAAAAATTTTTCGGTTTTGAGAAGAAAAAGTGAAAAATTTTTCATTCTTTTTAAAAAAAGATTTTTTAGAGTTTTTTAGAAAGAGAAAAAATTTTGACATTGAAATTTATTGATTATTTGCTGTTAAACTTTATTTGAATATAAATTGTATATGATTAAAGCAAATCGATAATTAGATTCTTTTCTATCCAGAAATCTTTTTTCCTGAAGTATTGCTAAATTGTTACTGAAATAAAAAAGAAGAAAAAAGCAAAATCGATATAAATTCTTCAGCATTTTTATCTTTTCATCTATCTTTCATTTTTGATATGTTTAAAGAATTAAAAATTGCAATTTAATTTTTCGAATATAAAATTTTTTTCTTTTCACAGTCTCCCTATTTCAATAATACATTTTCATTTTTTAATCGTTAATAAAAAGCAATGAATTTTTCAAATTATATATTGCCAAGAAAATCTTTCACTTTTTTCAAATCTGACTTTATTTTCCAGTTTTTAAAAAATATTCATATATTTTATTTAAATTTCATCTTTAAGAGTCTAAAGTAGGAAATATTTTTGATGATATTTTATGTAAATTAAATTGAAGCATTAAATTAAATTATGCATAATAAGGTGTATTTTGTTCGTATGATTAATTTCATTTCAATATTAAGTATTAGTTGAATTAATTAGACAAGCAATTTTTTTTTAAATTCTCCAATTATTTTTTTATTTTAATTCCATGAAAAAATTAGTCTTATTATTTATTTGTTTGTAAATAGTATGCAAGTAATTGGATCATATGATTGAAAGGAAAAAATGATATAAACTAAATATTTATTGAATAATTTTTGAAACATTAGCTATGTTTCATTTCAATTTTTTTTGCTTGAATTTGCCGTGATGCGTTTTCGAGAAAGTTTTAAATTCCTTAAATTATATCCTTCTTTACCCAAAAGTTAATTAAAAAATTGTCGCAAATTTCTTCCTTTAAATTATTTCAAAAGTAAATAAGAAAGTAAATGTCAAAATGATTTTCTCGTCTTTTTTTTTTTCCTTCCTTATCTAAACAACAAATGAGATCATTTAGGCAAATAATCATTTATTCTATTTTCTTAAAAAAACGAAACTTTTATAACAAATTTAGGATTTTATGTTTAGTATTGATTGGTAAAAATTTACCCGTTTAACTTAGCTGTCAAATATTATTCGTCTGTAGAAGATTACTGTAAATTCATTTAATGAAATAATATGAATTAATATACTTCTTTTAAAAAATCCTTTCATTGATTAGAATATTGATAAAAGCGTAAATAATCAGATAAGTAAATAATTGGAAAAAAAATTTTTTTCAATCCGAATTAATTATTTTTTAGGATTGAAATTAATAAAACATATTAATATTTGTGCTATACGTAAGATTTGAAAATTTTTAATTATAAACAAATAAATCAAAATTGTGTATCATATTAAAACTTTATCAATATCTGATAAAATCTTTTAACATTTTATCTTTTTCTTCCATTATTGTGCAAATCACTTTGTTTGGATTAATCCGTTGATTTCAGCATAAAATGAATTTGTTGATTGACCGGTTCGATTACTTTCTTAACAAATCTGGAACTGAAAATGCATTCCTTCATTAAATACTGATTATATATTTTATTATAACTCTAGTTTTATTGACAGTTGATTAAATTATCATTTTAGAAATTTGAATATTTAATAAATGAAAGAATAATCAACTATTTTCAAAAAGTTAATTCTATTTTTTCATTTATTTAATATTCAAAGAAGCCTATATAATATTCAATCTTTTATTAGTAAATGCTTACTAATTAAAAATAGAAAAATATTAGTTTAAAATATTTTTATACAACTTATAATTTCTATCAGTGATTTGGAATAAATTTAAAAATGAAATTTTGTTTTTATAAATTTTCCATTTTCATTTTTGTTTTTCTTATATTACAATTCCCCCCCAATATATGCTCGATTTGCTGTCTTCAAATATGCTATAAATTAAATTTTAAGCCTTATTTACTGATAGTTTTGCAGAGGTGTGCGGTCGTTGTATTCGACATCGAATGAATCCAACTAATTATATTAGTGATAATAGTGAAGATGATAATGATAACGCCACTACTATATTCAACGTAGCGAAACAACTCGCAGAGGTCAGTTTATCACTAATCATATCATTGGCTCTTAATACTTTGTAATTTATCATTCATCTTTTGTTTACAGCATGTTGGACATGATAAATGAAGTTTCAATCATCCATTATTATTACTATTATTATCATTATTATCACTATTATTATTATTATTAATTATTTAATTTATTATTATTACTTAGTTATTTATAATTTGTTATTTATAGCTTATTATTTGTAGTTTATTATTTATAATTTATAACTTATAATTTATTACTTATTATCATTTATTATTTACTACTATTCATTATTTATTAGTGTTTATTATTTATTATTATAATCATATTATTATCATTAATTAATAGTATTATTATTGTTATTATTATTGTTATATTGATTATTATTATCACACTTATTTTGACCGATTTTATTACACTTAAGCTTTTTTTTTCTTTTATTTGAAGTTCTTATTCTCTCAATGGTTAATAATTTTCTTGATCATAAAAATTATCTGTCAAGGAAGATTTATGTAATATATAAAATAGGACATATATTTTTTGGCGGCAAACATGTTTATCGGCTTTTTTGTCCATTTGAAATTGAGCGCTTCTTGAACTTTACCACTCCTTGTTTATATTAATTATAATTATCGGATTTTTCCGACAACATGTGATATATATATATGTGACGTATGACAATTTCTCCTAATTATAATAATTATCGTTAATGATTTAAAAAAAAAAATAATGTCTTGAAATTTACATATTTTCCAAAAATAATTCTTAATTTGAGCTTCAAAAGATACCGTAGTTATTGTTCTTCAATCATATGTCTCATTTCCTTCATTATTTTTTTTTCCAAATGTCACCATTTTTTCCTTGAACTTCTTTTTTCTTTCCATTATTCTGTTATTTAGTTAACTAACACAAAACAGTTTTCAACAGTTTGAATTTTAACAGATGTTAACCTTTCTTAAATTTTCGAACAGTTATTAGACTTAAATTAAAATGTTTGAAGAAATTTATTAAACAAGCAAAAAATATGCATTTAGAAGAAGAATTTAAAAATTAGTTTATTCGTGACATTTTTTGATTTGATTTAAAATTAATTTTAAATGAGAAAGAAATATTAAAATTTTTGCTTAAATAAAATTTAAACTTTGTATGCAAACTATTTTCACCGACAATTCTTCCTTTCATTCATAAAATATTGCTGTTTATTCATCAATACCACAAATTTATGCTCGTTTTGTTTACAATTGGATCAGAACTTTGACTTTTCTCGCTTGTTATTATTTAACATAAATGGAACAGAATTGAATTGCATATTGCAAATAAATTCCATTATTCAAATTCATTCATGAAAATTGTTTATTCAAATTAGAAGGTACGAATTAAA
Source organism: Onchocerca lupi (assembly GCA_028564675.1). NCBI lineage: Eukaryota > Metazoa > Nematoda > Chromadorea > Rhabditida > Onchocercidae > Onchocerca > Onchocerca lupi. The sequence continues at coordinate 17,289 of JAOVVO010000228.1, forward strand.
TAAACAGAAGGCGCTAATGTCGTCTTGACTAATATCAAAATTTCAGAATCATAAAATTGTTATTACTCTTAAAAATTTCACATTTTCTATAGAAGTTCTCAATTTTCGAAAAGTTTTCAATGGAAGAGTTTGAAGTGAAACTTTCAGATTAATTTTTCAACAAGAATCAAAGATTTCGGGAAATTTAACAATTTTAAATTTTCGGAATATTTAACAATTTTAAATTTCATATTCTATAGCATAATAAATTTATCCCGATCTTTTTTTTTTTTCTTTTAGGTTATAATTTATCAAAAAGAAGAATGTTAATCTTTAAAAAAAGGAAATAAAATAGAAAAAAAATCAATGCTTCATTATTTTTTTTACTATCCATTGATGACATTGTAATCTTAAATCTCTTTCAAAAAAATAAGAGCTAAAATTATCGATAAATAACAACTTACATCCAAAAATACAGTTTCATTTGGTAGTTTCTTTAGAAACATTTTAACTTTTATTTTTTTTTTTTCATTTAAATTTTCTTCAAACATAAAATAAAATCTCATTTTTATTTGAGAAACGAAAAAAGAGGCAAAGAAATTGAAAACCAATCATTAAAAGAATTTTTATTCACAATTTCTTTTTTTTTTTTCTTACTTTATTGTCATCAGTTTTCTTTAGCTTTAAAATACCTATTTGGCAGAAGAAAAAAAAAAAAGGAAAATGAAAGAATTAACTGTTGAAGAATTTTTATGTGTTATTTTTGACATTTTTCATTTAAAAAGAAAAGAAGGAAAGTGCAGAATTTTTTTTTTTGATGAAATTTTTTCTTTTTTCTTTGTCACTAAAATCAACATTGCTACAGTAATGTGTTGAAATAAGGATATTTTTCAGTTTTCAGCAATTCAACAACGAATGTTTAATTTTCGATATTTGTCACTTAATTTCCACTTTGCTCTTTCGAATTCAATGAAAAATAAAGTTTTTTTTTTTTTTTTTCTTAACTAAAATATAAAAATATTTTAATGAAAGAAGAAAATAGAAAAGAAGTTCACTAAAATGTAGAATGAGGAAGAAGGAAAATTTTTGCAAAATCAATTTCAATTATCCAATCATTGAAGTAATATTTAATCAAAAAAAGCTTTTAACGAAATGTTCTTTTTTTTTTTCTTTCCTCTTATGAAATTTCCATAATTTGTGCAAAACAAGATTTCATTAATTTATTAAAAACTTTTTTTATTTTTTAAAAAATAAAATGAATAATAGATCAAATTATGATATAAAGAATTTCCTTATCTTATCAATATTTCAAACTATTGTATGTTTCAAAAAATATCTTTGTTATAATTATTAATGTAATTGACATTATATAACTCTAATATATATCATAAAAAAAGAGGAAACTTTTTTCACTATGTCATTTAATCAAATATTTTAAAATTTTTATTCTTCAAAAAAATTTTAAGCAACCTGGAAAATTTCAATAATGAAAAAAGTTTTTTTTTTTTTTTTTTTTTTAATTTACTAATGCTGAGATAGTATTTTGCAATGAATTTTTATAAAATTATTAATTTAAATAGAAATTTAAATCTTCACAAATGTCAAATTTCATTGAATAATGATTATAATATTCATATCAAAATTTGCGAAAAATTTTCAAAAAATTTTTTATACCATGATCGAGTGCTTACTCAATTGCTAATCTTTTTTTTTTTTTCATCAAATTTTATTTAATTAATTACAAAATTTCGATATGAATTTATTAACTTATAATGAAGTATAGCAAGATAAGCATAGTTTAGTGAAATATTAATTATTCTGGAACATCTCGAGAGTATGTCGATTGATTTAGTATATTTAAACAGAACGTTTCATTTCTTTAATTTTTCATTTTATTAATTGCGAAATTTCAGTATATATGGAAATTTCAATATTTATTGCTTTATAATGAAATATAATAAGATAAGTATAGTGAAGTGTTGATTATCTTGAAACGTTCCAAGATCAATCGATTTATTGGTCCTTTAAATAGAGCGTTTTATTGATTTATTACAAAATATTTATAAATAAATATGAGAAAGAAAGAAAAATGAGACGAATGATCATTTTTTTTAGAAGAAGGCGGAGATGAGATAGGAGATATTTGAAAAGGTCACAGAAGACAATTTGTCACCAGATTGTCATTTACTCCATCTCATTACCAAGTGTTGCTCAATTTACCCTTTCATTTGAACACAATTTTATTGATCAATAAATATAAAAAGAGGGACTTGGTTAAATCAGGTTGTATTAAGTCAGATTGAGTCTGATCGAGTCTTTTGTCAAATTTGTACCATTGTGTACCATTTCATTTGTAGCTATTTTGTTCAATGTTAATTTTTAAATTTTAAAATCATTTGCCTTTTACCTCATTTTCATGGATACACGTAAAAAAAAAAAGGATATTTACTTCTCTTTTTTTGAATCTTTAACTTTTTTAAATTCTTTACTTAAAATTTAATCGATTCTCGGAAGTTACAGATTAACATGTACAAGCTTTAGAAGTGATAATGCGTGGGAAGGAAACGGGAAAGAGAAAAAATTGCTTGCCGTATAAAATAAAATGAAATTCAAACTTACATTTCAATTTTTCGAGTCATTTCAAGTTATTATTTTTACATAATTAACTACATCCCGGAAATTTATGACATCTATTGGATAATTTCAAAAATGTAAAAATTAAAAAATTTTTATAAATTTTCATAAAAATCAAAGTCGAAATGAAAATAAAAGAAAAAAGAGTTGAAATGAGAAGCCAAATATAATCTCCTTTAGGTAAATCTTCTGGATATATTAGTGAATAAAAAAAGCTTTCGTAAAAAATATTAACATATGAATAGTTTTATGTAGTTTTTTATTGCTCAATTAATTAATGTGAATTTTTGTTTGTTGTAGTAATTGTTTACTGAATGAAATGAAATGATAGAAATTTTGGCAAATTTATTTTAATTTAATTTTCATTAATGGTAAATTTATCATTTCAGATATTTGCATCTGCCTATCTTATCATTTATCAAAATTAACAAATTTCAACTTATTTCGCTGACAAAGTTTCTTAATTTTGTTGATAATGAAACTTATAATAAGAAAGAAATGCTGTCAACATCGTTGTTATCATCATCATCATTATAATAATCATTATAAACAGCAACAACAACAACAATATTATGGGAAACGAATGCATTGGTTATTATTTAAGAAAATAATATTACAGAAGGAGAAGGATCTCGAACTTGCTGCTAAAATTGGACAATCATTATTAGAACAAAATCATGAATTGCAAACTAAGTAATTTATTTTTATTGTTATTTTGAATTTAAATTCTCGTTTTGCTTAAATTTTAAAGAATTTATAGGGAACAAAAAAAAAAAAAAAAAAAGGGAATCTTAATGGATTAAACATTTTTTATGGTACTATCTTTTTAACTGACATGAGAATACGTTTCATTTAATTGATTAATTAATTTACTTTATCCTTACTAACCTATCTTTTGTCAATTATTTTAAATTCTATTGCTCAATTTGATACAGTTTATCTTTTTTTATTGCAATAATTCAATTGTTCGATTAATTTACTTTGTTAATTATTTTAACACTATACTCCTTTATTTCAGTAAAATAATTTACTGATTTGACAACAAAAAAAAGATTTTTTTTTCTTTGGAACGAAAGAAAAGACGAAGAAAAAAGTGAAATTTTTTTTTTAAATTTCAGGAATGAATTTCTGGAGGAAGCATTGAATGCATCGAATGATATGGTAGTGCAATTACGGCATGATTTACATATTCGATCAAATCTTTTACGTTTTTATACTGATTATGATATTGATTTGGACGCATGTATACCAGGGTTTGTTTCTTTTTCTATCCCATCAAATTTCAATTTAATGAATGAGATGATAAAATTTATGAATAATAACATTTCAAAAACTCAGATGCAAATATTCATGATTTTCATTACTATTTAAAAAATTTGAAAAAAATTTTTATTAATTTTTTTTATATTTATTTATTTTTTTTTATTAGTCGAAAATTTTTTCGCTTTCATAATTTTTATTGTAGGAAGATTTGTGAAAGTTTTACAAAAGTAATTTATATTTATTCAATATAAATTTTTTTTTTCTTCCATAACTGAATAAGATGAATAAACTTTCATAAAATTGTTCTAATAAAATTCTTTCAATAATAATAATAACTTGAATAATTGGCTAATGAAAGTTGACAAGAAATGAATTTTAAAAGAGCAGACCTATAATTGTGATGAATTCATTATGGTTCATTTTTATTAAAGCATTATTGTTTTCATTTTAAATAAGATATTCTAAAGTTTTATGAAATTCCTTTTAAATTTTTTATCGGTGAAAACATAGAAAAAAAATAAATAGGAAAAATAAAATAGAAGTTTCATTTTTTAAAAAAAAAAAAGACTGAAATAATTGATAGGTTTTTCTGATATTTTCTTTTCATTCATAAAAAATCGAATGTGAGTACTTTGTAAATTCACAAATTTCATTATTAAAAAAAAAAAAAAAAAAAACAAGCAAAATCGGAATTTTTCTCCTCCAAAAAATTCTCTTTTCCATTTTTTTATTTCAGTTTATGAATTTGTTTATGCATTGTTAGATTGGACCATTGTTTGGACCATTATCTCTATTTCTTTTTCATTTTTTTCTTTTTTTCTGAAATATATTATAACACATGCGATCGAAATGAAGATATAACATCTTCTTTTTCAAAATATTTAAAGAATTAAAATTTGATAGAATAAATTGTTCATAGGTTACAGATGATGTCAAGATTGTAATTTTGATAATATTATCAATTAAGACGGGGGGGAATCATTGGTCTATATTAATAATTTTCTTAATTTGATAATTATTTCTCATCATTTCAACGTCTCAACGACTTCTCATAAAATTTTTATATTTCGATGTCATTGATGGTATTCAGAATGATATATAATTTAATGTGTTTGCATTTTAAGAAAATTCCATTATCAAGTCAGAAATAACGTCATTTAATAATTTTAAAATGCATTCCAATTCATCAAATATAGATTATAGCATATTTGATATTTATTGAAATTATTGCCATAATAATACAATATTAAATATAATTGAATTCGAACAATTGTTCAAAATTTTCAGGCAATCAAATAGCGAAAATCTTCAACGAAAAATTAAGAGATTGGAAGATGAGAATCAAAGTTTAAAAAATGAGGTATATTCAAATTTTAATATATCTTTCAAATGAACTAATGTTGGAGAAAAAAATTTAATAATTTGTAATTTGGTTTATAATTAGTTTGCATTGGATAGGCTTGATTGGGTTTATACGATATTATACACAATAGGGATTAAATGAATAATATACAAGAAATAATAAAAGATATCAATAATTGTTTGATGTTCATTACGTTATCTTACTTTCCCCTTCTCTAACTGTTGTCGATGATGAACTGTCATTCGTGCTTTGCAACCGTTTTCGAAATTGAAATGGAATTGAATTGCTCCCGACATTGATGTTGAAGACATTGGTATTGAAATGATCTTGTTGACTCGAAAAGCTCCCTTTTATGTAGATAATCCTTTTATCTTCCTTTTATCTCTACTGAAATTCTTGGTTGTGGCGGAGGCTTACAACACATTAATCATACAAAAGATTGGTTATCAGGACGAAGGTTGAGAAATTGACAAATTTTCACAGGCCTCATTTTTGTAAAATTCCTGAAGTTAGCGTAGATCTTAACGTTTCACACGATGCACATAAGCTGCATTAGCAGATTGGAAGATGAGAGAACAAAGGCTTTTGTGCTAATATATGAATAAATGATTCATTTTTCTGAGAAATATTACAAATTTATACTATGCAAAATGGATTATTTCATCATTTCCGTCAAATAACTAAAACATTTGCTTTTAATGAGTTAAGGAGCGGATATTTTATGCAAAATATTTTATGTCTTTTTTTTTTTCTTAATACAAAATTTCTGTTGAAAGCAATGCTAGTTTTTCGTTTAAACTAAATTAAAACTTTCAACAGAAATTTTATATTATAAATCAAAGTATCAAGATGCTCTTTTTTTAAAAAAAAGAAGGAAAAATAAAAAAAAAGAGAAAATACTGGTTTGATAGATTATGCTTCATAGTACAAAAATGAAAAAGCTTTGTTCTTTTATAAATTATTAATATTTTTTAATATCTAACTAATCTTTTATTTCAATCTTTTAGGTTAACTTTTTAATATTTAATAAAGGGTATAGTTTAAAATTTAGCATAAATGAATATAGATGAAAAACAACAATTATTTCCATCTTTGCAAGATCAAATCATAAATTTGTTTATATAGATGTAAATAACATACTTTTTTAATTTAATTATAAAATTTTGCAGTCAACAAATTTAAAGAAGATATTTTCGGAACTTGAAGAAAATGAACAATTGCATATTTTGAAATGGACAAAGCAATTAGATACTGCTAATGAGAAGGTAATTTCCTTCGACAATTATCAGTCTGTGATTATAATGCTTTATTATATTCTGTCAATCTTTATTTATGGTACTTTATTATATTGAGTAATAGAGTATAAAATGATACGGAATAATTTTAAAAACACTTTTTTTTTCTGATTTTTTTAAAAATATATACTTAACTTATTTGTTATTCACTTAACGATTTGTTGCTTAATTAATTTGCATTTCCATAAATATGAGAAGTTACTAATAAGCTATTTATTTTTTAATATTTCGAAATAAAAGTTACTGGAATATTTGTTTCATTTTTTTTTTAAATATATATATTTAAGGATTTTGTTTACGAATGAAAATTTATCATTCCACAATAGTATTGAAAAAAATAAATGAAAGAAAAAGTACTGGAAAAAGTTATCGATTTGTATTTACATATGGAATTTTATTTCAGATATGATTTAATGCAATGATATGTTGACTTTTGAAGGAAATGGAAAAATCTGACTTTTTAGATCTGTAATCTACAACTTTTACTTGCTGAAAGAAGTGAAGAATGTGAAATTCAAAATTCTGAAGTGGAAAAACTTCTCAGAGAAGTTACCAGTCGATCTAGCCATGAAAAAATGGTGCGTAAATATTTGTTGAATTTATTCCTACCAAAGTAAACTTTATTTAATTATCAATTGATTTCTGGAAATATTATCTTCTATTATATTTAATTTGAAATTTTATCAAGTCATTAATCAAATTTCATCATTGAAAAAGTAATCTTATTTTTCATTTCTTATTGATTTTTTCACATTTCAATGCAATTGTAAGATAAATTATTCTTTATTTTAGCTAGCAAATGAAGTGAACGATTTGCATCAACAGTTGCAAGAAGCGCTAACAATGCATAAGGAACTTATGGCACAGATAGCTGACTTACAAGAACGATACACGGAAGTTTTGGCAATGTTACATGATGCCGAAGAAGAACTTAGGACATTTCGGCAGAACCAATCCGCTTATAGGTGTTATCTAGTTTTTCTTTTCAATTTTTTCAAATTTCAAAGAAATGAAAAAATATTTAATCGGTTAAATTCGAACATTTTATCATCAAAATATAAGGCTATTAATTAGAGTAATCAGGCGAAAGTATTTTTGGTTCCTGTTCTTCTTTTTATTTCATATTTTTCTTTTGGATATCTTAATTAGCGAAATAGGTAAGCTGAATCTATTTGAAAATGTTTTTTAAATTAAACATAAGAATTTTTTAAAGAAAGAATGAAAGAGTTAATAATAATAAGAATTTATTATTTTTTACTGTTAAGAATTAATTCTAGTTCTTTAATTTTGACATATTTTTGAAAAATCTAAGTTCATTTCATTAATTTTAGGACTAGTACACCTGATTCTCTCTACGATTCATTGGCAAGTGAAATTGAAGCATCAGATAGTGGTTTCTACAATTCAATTAATAATCCAAAGTATGGAATATATCTTTCTTACATTTATGCTTCAAGTTATTTTTTCTTGAATCAATAATTGATGTAATTAATTTATTTTTGCTGAATTACGTAATTTTATTTTATTTCTAAATTTCTCTCTTTTTTTTCACCTCACAGGATACTAACAAGACAACAAGATGTACAACCAAAAATGGATATGAACCATTTATCGAATAAATTAGAAGTGATTAAAGCTAATCAAACTTCAAATAAAATGACAACTCGTTCGGTTGCCACCGTTACCGATCCATTACCATCTAATCGATGTCGGCAAAATTCACATAATGATGATAATGTAAGTAGTTGTCGTTTTAAAATTTGTAAAGTTTCAATTGATAATATATTCATATATCTCTAATTATCTCTCTATATATACTTGTCTTTTTGACAAATATTGAAAATTGAAATTCATTTTTCTTTTCAAATCAAATAATCAGATGTTGACATTCATTTAATTTGAATAATTAACAGCCGATGATTGTATAAATTCAATTAACAAACTGCGGGTCTTTTTTAGAAGATTTAAATAGGACCGTAAAACGTTTCCTAAACGTTGAATTCATATCATCGGATTGATTTTATTTTATAAATTTAATGATTTTTGAAATATTCAGAGTTAAGCAATTTCTAAAATATTAAATCGTTTATTAAGTTTGTCCAGATTGATTTTACTTTGTAATTTCCTTTATTTCCAGATAAATAACAAAATAGGAATAATTTGTCAATTTCAAAATTTTAGGTAGTCGATGTGCCGAATCATATTCTGGCAAAGCTTCTTCGACGTTCTCATCTTCCACTTCTCCCTTCGACCTTATTGGGAAACATTTCAACTTCTTCCAATGATGATCAACCAGAATCATCATCAATTTCCAAATCTGAAGTTAATATCAGTAGTGCTAAAACAAATACATCACAACAACGACGACAACTTTTCGATGAAATTGTCCTTAAAAATGTTGGCAATCGTTTTAAACTTTTTTTTTATTACACAAAATTTACATTATGATGATTTGAAATGCGAACATACTGTACATAAGAAAAGTAATTATTTTTTCAAACACAAAATAAATATTTCAAAATTCCATTAATTTTTTTTCTCAATTCGAGGAAAATGAAACCTTTTAAAGTTTACTGTTGAAATTGTTTACTGTTTTAAGAGAATCATTACAGAGTACATCAAAGTATCCTGCTTGCTTTATGTATGATTTAAATCGAATATCAGAATGCATTTCCGGTCCTCTTAGTAGAACAGCATCAACCGATTCATTATCCGGTTATGAGGGACCAAAGATGGGTGAACCTGGACGACCAGGTACACGAGATCTAGATTGGTCAATTCGAAAATTGAATATACGAAGACAGGTAATAAAAAAGACAAATGATTTTTTAAATGATAGATTTCAATTTATGTTTCAAGTTTACAAATTTTAATTGATAATTTGTATGATAATTCGAAGAAAATAGTCGAAATTATATATACCTTTACTTTATCATTTATTAATTTTTTTTTTCAAATAGATCGAGAGGGAGTATGCAAGATTTCGTCGAGAGCGTGGATTATTACCTTTAAATACATCATTCTTCAATATATTATCAAATAAGGTATGATATTTTTGTAAAATTCGAAAAGTACCTGAATTCAAATTTCGTAAAAAGTTAATCACTTTTTCAGTTATTTTTATGAATATCTTTTTTTTTCTTATCATTATTAACGTCTTCTATACATTGTTTGATAAAAAAAAAAAAAAAAAAATGTTTTTGCTGAAATAGATGTCTTCAAATTCGATGGAAAAGTATTATTGGCCACGAATTATGCAACAAGAAGTATTATCTTCGAATTCGGATAAATTACAAAAAAAGCATAAAATTACCAATGATCCATCACGAATATTTAAACATGGCAAAATTTTTTCAAACGTTGACTCATTTGCTTCACTTCACGATAATCTTGCTCAGGGTATCATATTTCGCTCAGCGATTTCAGTAACACGATCTGTTACACCTGTACGACAGAAGCGTAAAATTTTTATCTGTAAGTTAACTTCTGATAAATTCTTTTCCTTTAACTTTCAATAGAACGAAGAGAAAAGATTAGGAGGATAAAATCAAAAATAAAAGATTTGAAATAAAAATTATTGGCGTGGATGTGATAAAATAAAGCTATGAAAAAATAGATGAAGAATTATTGGGAATGATTTAAAAAATAAAAAAATGCATTATCTAGATTTTCAAAATTTTTTTTCCTTTCTTCTCTTTTTTTTTTTCGTGAATAAATAAGATTTCTTCCAGCACTTTTTCGATATTTCCCGCAAAATATTAGCTTATTTTTGACTTTTCTTTTTTATTTCTTATTCTCAAAAATTTTATAACTTTCCAATTCATGATTATTTGTTAGTTTAGTAAACAAAGGAATTTTCTCAATTCTTATCTTAAACTATTCTTTAATATGCATACTTTTTTTTAAAGAATTGATTATCATCACTTATATGGAATTAAAATTGGATAGCATCATAATTGCTAAAGTTGCTCTAACTGTTAAAAATTATTTCATTTACCGTATCACTTATAACATAAAATGAATTAATTAAATGAATTTCCTTTAACAGGTGATACATCATCAAGTTCATCATGTCTTTTGGAAGCACTTGCACTAAGCATACCATCAAAGGCGTTGCCGTTATCATTAACATCAAAACGATTGACTCGATTTCAAAGTATGGATAATTTAAATCATGATTTACTAGCAACAACAACAACGACAACATTTTTCTTACCTGAACAACTGAAAATTAATCTAAGGAAAGCGAATATTTTGTAAGATAATGTTAATTGTAACAATAAATATTTTATAAGATAACGATAATTGTAGTAGTTAACATTTTATAGAATAACGATAATTGTAACTCATTGAAATCACTGAAACAATATCAATTTTGTTTTTTTTTTTCTGTTAAGCAAAATATCGCCTATTTCTAACCAAAAATTTCATTATAATTTATTGGAAAATAAGCGTTTGTATGTGTTAAAGAAATTCTAATCAATTTACTTCATTTAAACTTGCGATGAATTTTGGGCAAAAGATTTGATTCCAGTTTTGTATTTTAATATTATATTAATAGATGAGAATTTTTAATACAAAAGATGAACTTTTTTCTTCATTCACTTTTTTGGCAAAATTTAAAGAAAATTAGATGGAAATTCAGTTCCTATTTCTATAAATGATGTGCATTGATGACTATTTTGATAGAAAAAAAAAAAAAAAAAAAGAAAAAAAAAAGGAGAAACCGAAATTGAGCAATAATCAATGCTAACAATAAATTGTTTATATAAATCAATCACATCATAATAGAAACTTAATTGATAAAAAACTTATGCAAATTTTTTTTCTTCAATTCTTTTTTTTAAAAAAAAAAGAAATGGAAATAAATCTGAATTTACTTAAAACAAGAAACTCTTCCATCAATATTTGTATACCTTTTTTCAAATTTTATCATAAACATCTTCCCTTTACTGCCCCTATCATTTTGTATCTGAAATTTTCATAAGTATTTATCACTGTTTAGCTTATGTAAATTTTGATTAGCATTTTGAAGAAGTTTCTTCAATTCAATATGGCAAATATTCTTTATGGATAGTTGATATCATTACTGTAAAGGGAATCAATTGATCTATATATACGTGTACATATATATATATTTTTTTTGTATTGCTGCTCAAATGATAGTTTAATAATATGTGTTTGAAAGCTCATATGTTTAGTGCCACGTAAATTATCAATGATATATAATGTAAATTATTACATTCAGTAATCTGATAATCTAATTGTCAGAAGTTGAAAATTTGCAGAAATCTCTCAACTGCTAATATTATGTTGTCTTTTACATACATCATAGAATCATTTTTACGTATGAATGTTAAAATATGTTGAAAACATATTACACGAAAAATTCTCAAATTTTTTATACCTATTGCACAATAAGTTTTCACACGTATATATATGTAGTAATAATAATAAGAATGTAAATAATATTAAAATGAATTAAATGAAAGTAGCACTTCGCAAAAAATATTTAAATTTAGAAGACTAAGCTATACATATTAATTCCAACAGAAAAAAAAAAAGAAAGATTAGCATGGCACATCACAAAAGAAAAAAATATCAAAAACGATTTCTCATAGAAAACATATCTTTAATTGATCTAACTAAATAGCTCAAATATTACGGTGATATTGATCTAACTAAATAGCTCAAATATTACGGTGATATTTTATAAACTATCATAATTTAATAATTTAAAAGCTCAATTAAAATCGAAATAGTCATTTCCCATTTTCGGCTTATTTCAATAATTCGAATGGAAATTGCAAAATTCCAAAAAATTTATGAAAAGCAAATTCGATGAAAAAGGAAGGAAAAGAAAAAAAATTGAACTATTGTTCCTCTTAAATACAAGTTACAGATTTTTCTGCATTATCATAAAGCTGGTTGATTTAATTTTTCGGAAGAGAAAGGATGAAGAGGAGATATTATCATTGAAATTCCTGTTATATATAAGTCAGTTAAAGAAAAATTGGGCACAATTTTTTGGTATAAAATGACGTATAAAATAACGTTAATAATTTGCACGTATCGTTAACACGTCAAAAATATATGAACGTGTTAAATCAAAAATCAAGTGGATGCTCATTACGCATAATTGATTACGCTATCAATTGCACCGATAAACGTGATTTTGGATAAGAAATTGGTGCATTGTTGCAAAATATAAAAAAACATGAATAGTTAATTTTTGCCGTGAATTATTATCGAATTAGATCAAATCAATAGCAATGAGCAATTCACTTTGCAAAAAATTGATCTTTTTTTTAAACAAATATTAAGCATCTACTAAGTATGTATGCATGAAATATTTACAATTTACGAATTATTATTTCGATATGAGGGAAGAAAAAATATTTAGAACGAAAGAGATGAATGCATTTTTTCTTTTTTTTTTTTTTTTTTTTTTTTTTTACAAAATATCAGAGTTTACATAATGAGATGAGAGAATTTATTTCTATGCTAAATGTAGGATTGTGTTAGCTTGAAAATGATGGAATCATTTTCGAAGTTGTATTGATGCACATCGATAGTATTAGAGTATCCAAAAATATGAATACTATGATTTAATAAATAGAATAAAACAATCCAAAAAAATATTTACATATTATGAATTTATCTTTACATGCTTCAAGTTTGGATGCCTAAATAATTTTAGAATCTTGCATTTCTGCATAAATTAAGAAAACGGCTAGTACTAAAATTCTTCAGCATTTTCGACTTCTTCTTGAATTACTTTTCTCACTTCCTACAATTAATTTCTCATATAATTTGCAATGCAAATGATTAACTATGCACGCGAGAACATTAGTAGCTCGGTAAAAATACCGTTGAGAAATTATGTTACTTATTTTCCTTATTTCAATTACTATAAATGCGTTGAAGTTAATTTGCTCAGTAAAAACCAAAACGAAAATGATGATATATTTTTCAACTAAAGCCAAAATTGATTATTCATTTTAATTAAAAAATTGTTACTCATTTAGAAAATATGGATTTATTTTGAGCATTTAAATGTCTAAATCTAATAAAATTTCTAGCAAAAAAGTTTGACTAATATCATTCTTTCCTTTTGAATATAATTTGAATAAGGTATGCTAAATATGTAAGTACAAGCCAGAACAGTCAAATCAAAGGGAAGAAAAGTAAATTCCTATAAAAAATAATCTAAAAATGATGCCATTCAAGTCCTATATTACGATGGTTAATTTCATATTGATTAGCCACTTCTTCCGCTATTGATTGATTAAGCCAAAGATCTTCCAATTTCGCATAAAGTTCGTGACTGAGATGCAATGGATTTCCGCGTCTATAATAAAATATGAGAAATCCATAAATTTGAAAGTTGAATTACATTTTTTTTCACCAACAACGAATGCTAATTTAACCATAGAATCATCATATCATAGCAGCGGATAATCAAATCAGCAATATTTAACTTATATATATATATATATATTTTTTAATTGTCAAATAAAAAATATTAACCGGAATCCTGGATCTGTCTCACCATATCCATCCAAATAAGGTGCTGAGAATAAACAACCTCGTTCACGTGATGTTAACAATACGATTTGACTGTCACGAATTCTGAATTTTTATAATAATGGAATTTTCAATCCTTCTCAAAGAAATCAAATGATAACTGCTACTACTACCTCTACTATTATGATGTATTACTAAAACAATAGTATTTCATAATTTCCGAAGAAAAGAATAAGAATCACTCACCGAAGGAATACACCACCTGAGGATCCAGTACAAGATTTTAAATGATAGGAACAAGCTCCAAGTGTAATACCATTTACCTGCAATAATATCAAAAAGTATATCATATTATCTTAGGTTAAAAAATCTAGAATTCAATACCGTAACAAATGACTGATATTAGCTCGTGCAACTCACCGTTCGCTGACAACAGTAACTCTGAGAACAGAGCAATGAACCACAAAGAAGGCACAAAGTTGGTGCCGATGATGAACGATCGTCGATTGGAATAGAAGGACATCTGAATAGTTTAAATTAGAAAAAAAAACTTTTTTTGTAGATGTCTTTTTGAGTTAAGAATATTTCTAATGAAATATCTGCGGCTAAGCTTTAGCAAATTGTGTAAAATAATGATCTGTACACAAACTAACATGTTTCCTCATACAATATTAACAAAAACTGTTTATCGACATAGATCTGAAGGAGAAGAAAAGTTTAAACTTAATAATCTCATAGTACTCATTAAGCATTATTAAAAAAGCCATCGATATACAACAGTAGATGACTCGTGATGATGAAAATAAAAGTCCATCATCGATTCAATGCATGATACTACTAAGAATAATAAATTATCGCAAAAATATCACATCTCGCGATGTTTTGGATTGCGGTCGACACTTCGTCGATATTGATTCCAAATTAGCATACAATGGACATTTTTAAATAGTTGTGGGAATCATGGAGTGAATATGTATAGATGAAATAAGAGGAAAATCAAAGATATTAACCTGAAATTGGCTGCATAATTGATTAATTCCGAAAAATCTTCTGGTAACTGTATAAATGTATTTTCCAGAACTGGTTGCCGTACGAAATTTACTACAGATCTATCTCCTTGTGATGATGTCCATCTGAAAGAAAAGTTTAAATTAGAGACATACTGTTTCCAGTTATAACAATATGATTCTAGTGTGAAAAAGGAAACCAAATTTCACAACAACATCTATTTTCCGTGCACCACCAATTTTTTTCAGCAATTCAGTAAATTAATAGGAAACTACTAATTCAATTTTAAATGAATAAACAAATATATATAGTATTAGATGTAATTAGTGATATCTAGTTAATTACATGTTATTTTATGGATTCTAATACTTAAAAATTTGTGTGACTTACAATGTGAACAATTTCTCAACGCATGGTCCACCGAGAAATTCGCCAAGACTAGGCGTAAAACCAAGATAACGGCATAGAGGCTCGAATTCATTAACGGAGGGATCTAAAAAAAAGGAAAATTCCTTTTCTTCACTTTATTTAAGCATCTTTTGCACAAAATTTAAGTTAAAAAATGAGTCATAACGCAAATCGATAATGATGCTACGAAATATTCAAACGAAGATTGCTTTTCTATGATGATGAAACAACATACGTTAAATAAGGTCCGATCTTTTCCTATAATAAAGGCTTAAGATGCAGATCGTTTCAAATCAGTCATTTTAATCTCTCCTTATCCTGATATATGAATAGAAAATAATAAATGAAAGTGAAATGCAACTTTGTTATATTACCTTTCAATGCTTCCGGTGGTGGCACAAGCGTAAGTGCATGATAAAGAAGTGAGAGTGGACGTAGAAATTCCAGTACTGCCGTATGAAGTGTCTACAAAATTCTACATCCTTGAAATAACTTGAAATTTTACGAAATGAAACTATTTAAAATAAATAATAACCGTTAGGGAAAATATTTATAAGCATACTCAAATTTAAAAATAAGTCATATTTTACTTAGACCATAACCATAACTAAATGGTTAGACTGTAAATAAAGCTTCCAGAACGGTTTCATATTCAGATATACGTTTAATTCAAATTTTTTGGAGTTAGAAATTATCTTTTTTGTATCTAATCGAAAAGTTAAGCTTCGCAACAATATAAAAAATTAATTTAACATTATTATGATACTCGTAAAAATATGACTATCAATATAATCATCAGTTAAACAGAAATATAAATGAATATATTTTGTTTCCCAGTAGATTCGACCTAATCATATTTTCACGATAACAATTAGACAGTGTAGAAATAGCACAGTAAACATCCCTGGAATCAGTAAAACTGAAAAAACGCTGCCATACATCAGTCGGATAAAATTAAGCTATTTCTAGCAGACTAATTAATGCAAATAGCAAAGTATTTATGCATAAAGCTTTTTTCAAAAGAGCAATGCCTACATTTCTTGCGAACAGTTACAGCTATGAGGAAGCCTATATATTTTTCTTTTTTTTTTTTTTTTTTTTTTTTTTTTTTTTTTTTTGAGCAACGCCTATATTTTTTGCGAACATTTATTGCTATGAGAGATCTGATAAGAATTCAATGACGAGAGAATATACTGCATGCATTACTATATTGTATGGCAATGACTTCAAGATATTACTATTACTGGAATCAGCAAATAAATGGAAAGAAAAAGGAAGAATGATAATTTTAGAGTTTTAGGAAGAGAACCTTCTTTAATGCAGTCATTGAGAGTAACTGCTGTCCAGGACGAGCAATAGTATAAAGATGCAACAGTAAGTCATCCAATGCTTTATCCTCTTGCATAACAAATGGTGAACCTGGTTGTTTTGGAAGAATCGGTTCAACATCAAATGTGAAAATCACCTGAAAAAAAAAACCCAATAGTTATTCTAGAATCATTCACAGATATTGAGACTAAAATTAATTTTGAACCATATTTTTGATATCGGATCCCAGATATTTATAATTTATTGAAAATTGAAATCAATAAAAAGTAAAAAAAAATGGAAACAATAAGTGAGTTATCAATATAATTTTTCGATGCCACTTTTCACATTATATGTTTGACTTTAACAGCAGGCGTTTAATGTAAATTTATTCTGCTTCGTAAATGTTTATCAATAATTGATAGTATGTTCCGTATGATATAAATGAAAATTGGTAATTAATATAAAAATAAATAATAAGCATTAAATATAATACATACTTGATACAAATGTCCAATAAGTGTCAACCGTATAGCATATTGTTCATTCTGCGAACCATGCGGAAATGTAACAAGTTTTTCTTTATGCATAGCTTTGCCGCTTTTGTTCATACATTCCCAACCTTCACACATAGCTATTTCGACCTATGAAACGATGTTTGATTATGAAACCGCAAATTTCCAAAATGCAAAAATCCCGAATATGAAATTAACTACTTACTGCAAGTGAAAGCATATCGACTGTGAGGATATTTACTGGCTTCTTAATATCTTCCGTTATCAGAACAACTACTGCAAATTCTAACTGAGACTGAAAAAAATTATAATAATTTATGGATATTAATATTTTCTAGACAATCAGCAATATTCAGTTATTCAATAAAACTGATGATTTACACATTCACAATGAAAACTCTTGAAAATGATTCATTAACTAAAGATTTCCAAATATAAAACCAGTTAATAGTTTTGATTGCCTAGCTTTTATTAGCTAAAGTTTCTTTGTCGTGGCAAGAAATGGAAGCTTGATAAAATTTCAATCATGACATAAAATGACATTCTAAATATACCATGTTACAAAGATCCATCCCTTCTGGTAAATGAATCTCCGCTTTCTTTTTTGCTTCCAATGTTTTCAATGATGATTGATCAATGGGATGCTTAGAATTTGTGGCATTATCTAGAGCGGGATTTTGGTCAGTAACTGTTTGATGTGATAGAAGTGGCGATAACAACTGGAATAGAAGAAGTCGCAGATAATAGTAGGATGAACAGCATCTCATTGTTGCTGCTGCACAGCTTCGTGACAATGCATATATACATTCACGCTAAAAATAAATTTTGAGATTTATATTAAAATATCGATGATTTAATTTGCCTGCTAATCAATTAGTACTAGCATTTTAACTCCTTTAGCAATAATTTAGCAAGTTAGTTTGTAAACAAGTATAAATACCATATCATGTATCAAGTTCATTTTATTTTTACTACATTTTAATCGCTTCTGATTTACAGTATTGTATATGCAAGGTGAGATATATAAAAAACTAGCCATCACACGTAATATTTATAGAGATAACCTGTCTAGCATTCCACGCCCCAAACAATGGCTTGCCACCACGTCGAAGTGCTGTTGCAATTGAACGAAGTGAAAATGCAGTAGTTTGGTAGGTAAAAACAGCTTCCATAATTTCCCTATTAAAATAACCGGAAGTTCCTTCATTTTGCAAATGCTGCAACAAATATAATTTTTCAAAATATAGTCCCTCTTTTAGTTTATAATTGAAAAAAAAAAGTGTGCATAAGAGATAATAATCTTCAACTAATATCTCTGGTCATTTATATTTCTATCGATTTTTTAATAAAGAAAAAATTGTAATAAATATTTAAATAGTCAATAGATCTTCATGAGATTAATGTTAAATTTGACATTTCTAGGCATTTCTTATGACCATAAAATGGTATCAAATACACGCGCAATTTTAGCTTCTTGATGAACCACTAACCGAATCAATTTGCTTGAGGAAATAATTCATCATATCCCAAATCGCTGGTGAAAAATGTGTTCGTACACTGAAAATTATTCCAATAAATATCGAATTCAAGTAAAATCTACTTGATTCAGCTATATATTCTCATTCTTCAAGTATCAAAATTCTTTTTTATTCCTCATGACCTCATCAACTGATTTTCTACATCGTTGGATTTTTATTCAGTTTATAATTCCAAGATAATGGGAATTTATTGAAATCAAAAACATGATACCTATCATTTTGCTGCTTTTCTGGATGAATAAGCATATCTTTGATTCTATGCATTACATCCGGAATAGATGTTAAGATTGCAAAGAAACGTCCATCAGTGCCACTTTGCCTTTTCACAGCTGTTTTCATAGCACTTTCTTCATTATCATCTATCTCCATCATTTCATTCGATTCTAGAAATAACATTATTTATCTCTCAATTCAACATACACAATACGTCCTCAATTTTAACATGTACTGATACTGACAAGAAAAATGATTCATTAACGATTATAATCACACATATGCTCTATTTTCCTGAGTTACCTCAAAAACTTGCAGTTAGATTATATTAAAAATATCTTTTGCTGACCGTCAGATCTCTTCTTTCGAAGAGATCTGTTGGTAGCAGGAAGCGCAACATTTCAAACTTTTAAAGGTGATGCAGTGTCAAGTTTTCTATCACCGAAGATTTCCTTTGAAGGAGGAAATCTAATGGTCAGCAAAAGGTAATGCATCTTACAACAAAAAAAAAAAACTTAGTACCTACCCGGATGCACAACTGGATTCGTTTCCATCAAAAAAGACATGGCGGATGTTGAAGGAACTGATGCCGATAATGTATTTCCAGTTTCTGCTTCTCGATTGACTAATTCTATAAGCGATCGTTCCGAATGCGATCTAAATTTCGTTTTCCATTCAATTTTCAATGCAGCTCTTCCATTTATTTACAGCACTGCAACAGTGCTATAAAAAATGAAGTGAAACAGTGCAAACCTCTTTTTGCTATGACCTTTAAATGATTTGTCATTACTGGTAGAACATGTACCATCAAAAAATCCAACGAAATGATTTATCCAATCTTCAAATTCGATGTGCCTTTCTTTGTTATTATTTCTGCAAAAATTAGTTGAAACTAACAGCATATTAAATCTAAAGATATATGAGATGTTCAAATTCAAGAAGCTAGCTATATATAAAAACAGCATTTAGCAAACTTAAAAAAAATTTTTATATTAAGAAAGTAGGCGTGATAATTTTAATAAAATACTGTCTAGAATGCTTGCAGAAGATGAAAATTAGAAAAATTGCTTATACAAAAATTAACAGTTCATATACCTGTCGGCAAAAACTTGAGCAATAGGTGATAAAATTGGTAGTACTGTATTGCTTAGACGTTTACACAGTGGACACAGATATTCGCCAGAATTAACATCAAGCACACGCGGATTGAATGCCATGAGTTGTCGATTACGACCACGATCACGATCTTTCAGCAATTCAGAAAATCTAAGAAATAAGATTTATCAAAATTAAAGAATTACTGTCATATAATAATTCCAAATAATAGATTTCATAATTTAACAGGTTTTGAATTGTGTCTAGCAATTCCGCACAATAATTTTCCATTTCAGCATACATAAAAGTTGATAAAATCACTATACACTAGAAATTAAATATATTTCAATATCAGCGAGAAGAAATCTTACTTTTTATAACAACTGAAATGCATTACATGACCACATGTTGAAGCTAAAGGACCATTTCGAAGAGAAACCGAAATAAATACTTTAGACAAATCTGATGCAGCCTCTTCATCTTGTTTAAGTCTTGCAAACAGTGATGATCTAAAAGTGCTGCTTTAAAACGCCGTTAATTTCTATATTTGTCATGAAATTGACATTTCATTGAAATATTAAATAAGAATTATTTAACTCCATTTATTATTAATAAGAAAAATGTTGAAACGATTGCTATTGAAATGGAAGGATATCGCTAACATTCCATGCTTTATGATAAAGGGAGAAATTCGGTGGATTACAGAAGCTAATGTATTTAGCTATTATTTATAAACAACTGGAATCAAATTTTTTCCTTTTCTTCGATAAAAGGCATGAATTACAAAAACATCTAGAATTCCATACACATACTTTTGCATAAATGCAGCACATACTAACGCTTGACCATTTGCCGTAACATCTTCATCTTCTTGGCATAGAATACATGTAATTCGACGACAATAGTCACATTTGGCAGTGCTTCGATCAATGCCCAAACATACTGGAAAACCACTATCTTGTGGCAAAACCCTGAACAAAAATAAGAATTTGATGAATGCAGAACATTGTTGAAAGATGATACTTTGAAAAAAGTAGTATAAATTAGCAAATTTATCAGCTTCTTTTTATAAAAAAAAATTTAGAAGAATATTTACCCTAATGGTTCTTCATCGTCATCCTGTCTATGAGGTTCTTTTCCCTCAAGAAATTCCTTTCCAAGTAGATTTTGGTTTTGTGTTACAAATTGTTTTTGCAGTCGATTCATCTATAAAACTTCAGGCTTTACCAAACCAAAAAAAAAAAAAAGAAAAAACGAGTAGGGATCAAAAGTAAATTCCATTTCCATAAAATACCCTACCTGATCCATTGCTTGTTTACGTTTTTTAGCAGCAATTGCTGCTTTTTTGGCTTTGATTTCTGATTCAGATGCTTCCGTTTTCCCTCCCGGCTGTATAACAGTTCCTTTGCTCTTCGATATCGTTTTCTCATAAAACTGGAAAATATTCTAGATATTGTTTGTGCTGATCACAATGAATTAAAAGTTGAGATTTTCTTCCAAAAAATTTTTATAAAAGTTTTATATTCCACTTTTTAATCTCATTTTCTGAATTTCTGATCGAGTAACATTATTTTACCTATCATAATTTCAGATCATATTTTTCAAGGTATGAAAGAATCTATACTCTCCTACTATATCTAAAATGAAAAAAAAAATAACAAAAATAGAAGTAAAATAAAATGGAATCCATCAAAATCATAATAGGACGCAATAAATATCCTTTAGTTATTTCTATAAAGATAAAATTGTCGAGATTTATGTGATTTCAAATTTTAATAAAATTTTCGAGAGCATTCTTGAACCTAATCTTGAGGCATATAATTGATAAAATTTTATAAAATGAATAACAATAATTAACCTCAAGTAAATATTCCAACAGATCAGCATGTGGCTCTGATTCAGGTTTTCCAACCAAACTCTTCATCACTGTAAAAACATTACCTTCCTCAGCACAACTGATGAAGTTAAAATCTTTATTTTTGGTATGTTCATTAAGGCCCATTCCTACGAGAAAAAGCGCCTGCAAAAAAAAAAGAATTAGAAGTTTTCGTATTACAGTCAAAAAACATAGCAAATCCTAACCTGTCAAAAATTATAATTATTTTACTAAAGAAATACCTGTAATGCTACCAAAGTATCAGCATTATTTGAAAAAAAGCGACAATAAATAATATCAAAAATCCAAGTTTATAAAAGCTCAGATAGCAAAAATATTAATATATAAAATTCTAGAAAATCCGATAGATGTAAATTTAAACAATAAGTTATGAAATTTAAAAATTAGCAGACAGCGAAAAGTTTAATAATAATTAAACAGCAAATTATCTTTTCACTATACCAATTTATTATTTGACCACTCTTTACTATCTGCTAGTTCTTAATTTCACAATTTAAAACAGACAAGTACATCGCTATGCTAATAAATATATTTATATAGAGATATATAATAGGAGAAAAATCATTTACGTGAACATACTCGATGCAACAAGCCATCACTTGAATAGCGACTTCTTCTTGCTGTCCTCTCAAGAACGATACGTATTAGTTGCATCATCATTTTGCAGCATAAAAGATTTATGATAGGCGCATAAAATGGTTCAAATTCTGGTGGCATCGGTGGTGCTGCTACTGCTACCTCTCTGCAACAAAAATTTATCAATTCTTGATTTCTTTTCGAAATAAAATGAACTGCAAAATATCGAAATTAAATTACTTTGAGTTTATTTCAAATGAAGTTTTGTTTTTGTTTTTGTTTTTTTTTGTTTTTTTTTTCAACTTATTTGGACCCAACTTTTCTCTAATTTAAAGTTAAAATTTAATTTTCTCGAATCAGACATCTATAACAGTTTCACTTTTGAGTTATTATGTCCATTATTTTTACAGTTTCATTTTCAAACAATCGCTCCTCAGGAAAATGCAATTCATCTGTCATTATGTATACACAAAAATCTATTTGTTGCTCTGAGGCACATGACAAAATGCATGGTGCAATTCGAAATGATCAAATGGCAATTAATAATTCTTATGATCACCCGCCTGAGAATTTTTAGCAAATTTTAAAAAGACTGCAATTTTTGAACAGATATATTACTCTGAAAATTTTAACGTACTTTTTGAGCGCCTTGCTAGCAGACTTTTGCCGATACTGGTCAGCATTTGAAACATCCGTTTTTGAATAATGATAAAAGAATGTGTTATACTCGTTTCTTACATTATCTTTTAATACGAAAACACCCGGTGAAGTCTTTGTTAGCTTCCTGTAAAAGTTTAACAGTTAAGTTAACTAAGTTTTTTTCTTTTTTTCTGAAATGGTTTATTTTTTATTAATAGGATTGTTTTTATCGGGTATGTTTTGATTTGAGGTTAGATGAATTATTGAGCTACTGTGGTTATTCGGCTCGGTGGATTTGAGGTAGTTTTCATGTTTGTGACAATACTTTGAAGTTTTTTTTATTCTGTTCATTTCATTTTATCATGATCTTCAATGGTTCTGATTGTTACTCACTTGCTTTTTTTATATTTTATTGAGTCTAGTTCTAGATTATACTGTCATAGGGATTATGATAAAATTTCTAGTTTTTGATTAAAATATGGCTTTGGCATTATTTTTTGATTTTCTTTAGTTTTCTTTTTCTTTTAATTTGAGTGGTTCTATGATGGTAGATAAAATAACCCTGAATTAAATAACTAGTAAAAATTGCAAATTAGAAAACTGTACCTGAAGTCTCCCACACTTTTAGCCGCTTCTTCCACAGAAAGTTCCGCAAAAAGTTGATTTACTGGCATTGCACGTTCAATCTATAAATTGAAAGTAAAGTATATTATGAAGTTACATATATTTTATTTAAAATAAAAAAAATTAACATTACCTGGCTGAAAGGTGTTGGTTTTGTAGCAAGAACGTGAAGAACTTCACGCCTTAATAGAGCTTTCATCGTTGATTTTCCAACACCAGGCATATAACGCTCTCCTGTAATGCCATTTATATCTAATTTTATTGAACAATTGAAAGAGAATAATTAGTGACAAAACTAAAAGATGCAATAAAAACAAGTACTAAAACCACGCTTATAAACGTAACTTAACTTCCCAACTGATTAAACAAGCTAAGATAAAATAAAATAAGAACAATAATATGAGGTAATTTAAAATAAAGCAAGGATCTTGCAATCTGCTATTAATTCTGGATAAAAGTCGCATGAAAAGTAAAAACAAAAGCGAGAATAAAGCTAACCAATAATAATGATGAATAAATGAAGCATTTCCTCTGCTAATGTAACCGTACATTTGCTCAAATCATCAGATGCTACACTGCTGAAAGTTGAACGAATTTCCTCGAAATTTGTTTCAGCCCAAACTCGTAAGCCAAAACGGTGCAAAACCCTTATAATGAAAGTATCAGGTGGTGTTATTGCAGCGCAAACCTGAAACATAACTTCCTAAGCCAACACTGATATAAAATACGCTTTCATATTACATTAATTAAGAGCAAAGATGTCGAGTAATAATAAAAACTAAAAGAAATAGGCCATAATAAGCAAATTATTATTCCCAAATAAAGATTTTTTACGCATTCTCTGCTGTTTGCAGAACTGAATTTCGAACATAGCAATGTATCAACTCTAAAGAAAACTACGTGATGAGTTCCGAATTAACTATTTAGTTTGTTCGATCTGTTGATTCATTCCTTCTGACAAAAGATTTTCTATTATAAGAAATTGCATTGAATTTCGAAAGAAATCAACGAGTAAAAAAGTAAATGAATAAGTATCACGCACAACGAAAACAAAAAAATAATATACTTCGTATCAGTATTTCAGTATTGCCCCGAGACGAGGCAATTTCCAAAATTTTCAATTTACTTTTGCTAATCCTAATCGCCTTAAAATCAAAAAATTTTTGAATACCTGCAACATTAAAACATCCCTATCGAACATTTCAGCACGACAAGTCGGTGCAGAATAATTGTGAATCTAAAAAAGAAATTTCAATGCATAAGCAGTGAAAGTTTTAAAATGATTTGAGAACAAGAACGGCTTCATTAAATTTGCATAGAAATACTCGAACATCAGTAAACAGATTTATGTCTTTATATGTATCCAAATGGGAATGATTATTAGCAGAAGAAAAAGTTTAATTTAAAAACATTTATTATAAAATGGTGTCAGACATTATATGAAATCGTAACAATGTTTGATATGCGTACTACGCAAATAATTTTCAATATGAAGGAAATAGAACGAAAGAAATAAAAATAAGATAGAATAGTTACCTGATTTACCAATGAAAATCCATTTCTTCGCCACATTTGCGCTTGTGACTGCGAACAAAGTACAAAAACCCTGAAATTTAAAGACTACTCATAAATTGAAAGCAATCCTTGACGATTTATAACCTTGACAATTAGATAAGGGACTTTAAATTCAATAAAATTTTGAGAAATCCTAATCATATCAAGGACTTTGAAACTTACCATATGAATATTTTGATCTTCAAAAAGGAAACTCAATTATTTTCTGTTCATTATCAGGATCATAAACAGGGAGAATTTAATACAACGATAATTAACAGGGAAAAATTGATGGCATCAGTTATTTACTACTTATTTCAATTTATCTTTTCCTGGCATAGAACTCAATTTACAGCAAAATAATTACATCCCAAACTTCAAGATTATTAAGACAAAACAGATTAATAGATGAATGATTACCGTAATGGCATTTCCATTAAAAGTGCACGCTTCCCTCTTACATTGATCATTCCTTCAGGAATTTTTTCAGCCTCACTCTTAATGCAAATTTTTTGGAGCAATGATTGTCGTGCAGTAAATAAACCGGCTAGAAGTCGCCAAAGAGGTTGATGAACGGACAGTGAACCATGCGACAAATCAAACGGTATGGAAGTCGCTTTTATACCATTTACTGAAATAGTTTGAATAGTTAATTATTATTTTTAATCCCAAATAAAATTTTGAAAACTTTGTCTTCTTCACTTTAAAAAATTATAAAGTCTAATCATCGTAATTTTAAGAAAGATAAACTTTAAAAAATTAGAGTTCTTTCAATACAAAGATCTTCTGAATAATATTCTAAATGATTATCTAACGTCATACCAAGATTTTTCAACTTTAATTCAAAAAGATTCAAATCTGAAAATTCGGATTTTGAAAAAAAATTATATAATTAATTCTAGCACTGAATACAAGAATTAATATTTCACCTTCTAAGACAATCTTATCTGCATAATCAGAACTGCTATTAGCTGCTGTTTCCAGTTCATTGATAAGTTGAATCATGAGACAATTATGGATAAATTCCTGCGGAGAAAAATATTAAACAAAATTTTTTAAATGTCAATTAACCTGATATGATGTATTGTTCAATAGTAGACATAAAAGAAAGCTTCAATGGACTTTGTATAAGATTATTTTAATCACATGCAGGCAAGATGGTGGGCATAAAAAATACAGATAATGCAAGACAGCTTAATCTCAATAGTCTAAAATGAGAAACTTAGAAAGAAATATTAAATATGCAATTATATTTCAATAACACTAAGATTATAAGCATTACGATGGAAAGTTAAACAATATTACAGCAAACTTACATCCGAATTAGCCCAACATATAATAAGCGTAAGAACATGTTGTAATTTGATTTGAATATTAAAAGCAGTCTCCCATTCCTGTTCCCAAACTTGATGCTCTGTGGTTTGACGACGAACTTCATTCATACTCTGAAATTTATTAAAATATGATTTCGATCCATTAATAGTAAGAAAAACATTTTCTATTTTGAGCATAAAATTAGCAATGATTTTAAAATAATGGTACTGTTGTTCATCTATGATTTCTTAGCCAAACATAAGTCAAAATGAAGCGACTACCTGCATAAATGATAGAAATCGTATGAGGGAGGAACATCCACAAAGGAAATTTTCACGTAATCGGGGTGTCCATTCCTGCTCTGAAGGGACAACAGACAATAGATATCTGTAAAATATTTCTCTGAATTTTTTATCCTGTATTTCCTTATTTCCTTATCTAATTAAAATTAAAATTTCGCCTTAAAAGTGCGTCAATAAAAAGTTTATATAATTATAGATGAAATAGCAATTTACAAAAAGTCTCATGCAAGAGAGTACTCTTTCCAAATCTTTCAATATTACAAGCAAAATTTAGCTGATGAACGTATACACGCCGATTTTTGAATTAATTAATTAAAAAAAAGAAATTCTAATCGAAGCTGACAGCTTTTAGCTTTTAGCTTTCTGTATCTTTCAAACTTTTTAGCTAAAATATATTTACCTCTGATCACAGAGCATGTACAAAGCACGTCGAAGTGCGTGAGGATACGAGCGTGCAGAAAAATCAAATCGCATTTTGTCTGGTGCTAAAATAATGATTATTAAGGAAGAACCAATAAATAATTAACAAAATATCAATCCAATTTTTCCGCTACTTCCTTTCTCTCGTCTTCATTTTATAAAATCTAAAAAAAAAAAAAAAAAGTTTAATTACTTTTGAGATATTTTCTGCACTGATTGATGAGCGTATCGAATATAACTTGGAAAGCTGATTCCTCAGCAATTAACATGCGTGCTATTGTAGGTACGGTAAATATCTGAAAAAATTAGAATTTCAAATCATAACGGAAAAACGAAAAAAAAAAAAAATAAGAGGAGCAAAAATCAAAGAATTAATAAGTACCGTTTTCAACAATTTTTGCTTCAGAATTTCAATATCGAGAATTGAAAAAAAAAAAAAAAAAAAAACCGGGAATAGTGAAAAAAAAAAAAAAAAAAAGCAAGATACTGTGAAAAAGCCAGTGCTTTAAAAACGAAGTACTGATTAGTTCTTTGCTCATCATATAATTATTTTTCAAATATTTCTCTAAATAAAAAAAATAACAAAAATCATAATAAAATGGTTTACCTGAACGGTTAAAGCCGTGATGGATACTGACTGATCATGATCATCATCAATAAAATCATCATATATTTTTTTGTACAGCTGAAACATAGAAACTCTGATTTTCCTAGACGATCAATAACTTAAATAGCTTAAACTTTTCCAAATCTATTACATCTATTATAATCTATTATATATATTATATTTTTCAAATCTATTATACCTAATACTTTTAATCAATCAGTTCAGATTGTGCTAAAAACAAGATTGAAAACATAAGTCACTTACTGTACTTGATCGAAATGTTCACTATCAAATCATGCTTCTAATTTATAAATTTTCGAGGAAAGAAGTAATTGCCAATGTCAATTACAGTAAACACAAAACAATCATACAAGCTTCTTCCGTCATAAAATTCATGCAACAATAACTATGTAACGCCATTACATTATATATCAATTCGCTAGAAGTAAATGTATTCACAGAAAAAATAAAATGTACTCGAATAAATAATTTCGAGAAAATTTTTTTCTGCTCGTTATTCATCAGTATTGTTGCCATAATCATTTGATGAAAATTTACTCTTGCACCTATAAAATCGTTTGCAATAAAAAGGAAATCGATAATTATCAAAATTGTATTCTTTTTGCATTCAGTAATTACTTTACTAATATCGATAGCTATAATCAGAAAAATTATCCACAAAATAATATAATTTTTGATACAGTAAATCATTAATATAATTTCTTAAAGATTTTTTCTTGATTTAGTTTCATTTTCATCTCAATTTAAAGAATAGTAAAAATTTTCAAATATTAAGCAAAGAAAAAAAACCTTTCCATAGCGCACTATCGCGTCTCATTATATGGGCCATAAGCGTTTGATCTAATTCGCCTGTGCTATCATTTGATTCCAGTTCAATTTTTTCATTTAGTAATATTTCACACACCGTAAATGCTAAGGCTGCTAAAAAAAAAAAAAAAAAAAAAAAAAAAAAAAAAGTGGAAAATGAAGAAAGAGAAGTAATGGGTAACAGAAAACGTTGTATGCAACCTTTACAAAGGCAATCGCAAATTTTAGCACTTAGCAGAAGTTTCATTAAAAATTTCGAAAATTTTTAGCAAATAAACTAAATTTGTCTTGGATATGGTGTTAAAACATCATCCAATATACTTGCGGAATCAAGGAAAATGAATGGAAACATTTTTTGGATCGCTAGATTTGAACTTTCGACTTTTCCAAGTGCATTTGAGAATTGATTTAAAAATAAGCTAACCGAAATTGTAAACAATTTTATAAAGCACTTACGAAAATGACGTGTTTGATTTGTCAACCATCCAATTAAGCGCACTGCAAAATTCTGCAATGAAACAAATCGACTATCAATAACACGCACATCTAACGGACCACTTTTTTCCGTTCGATGATTTGAATCTCTTTGGGTACGTTTCTAAAATTCGGTAAAATATCTTTATTAAATCATTTTCATCAGTGATTTGTAAAATTGTTTACAATTTCGATTAGCTTATTTTCAAATAATGCAAAATCTGAGTAAATTTCTCATTTCGAATTAGAAAACTGAAAAAATTAAACAGTATGCCTAAATTATTGCGAGTAAAAATGAATACTGGCTTCATATAGACAATGAAAAAAATCATTTAAAAAGCTTAAGAAAGAACTAAAAAATAAAGTAACAAAGTTCATTTCTCTAAAAAACAAGCTTACTGCTTTTACTATTTGACTCTTTCAATGATGCTGCAAGTATAAACATATTTTTTACAATTTACAAATCTTGATAAAAACTCGCATTTTAAACAAAAGCAAATATGTAAATGTCTTGTCTTACCTGGATTTCATCTTTTGCCTTTATACAATAATCAATATTACCATTACGTACGGAAGCACGACCTTCACGATCAATTACAGTAGCTAGTTGCATTGCTTGTAATTGATTACAATGTATCGAAAGATTTAAAGCCCTGATTACCTAAAACAAAAACAAAATTTGATAAGTAAATAATATCCGACATAATTCGAATCGATTTATTACTAATAATCTGCTAAATATCTTTCATAAATGAAACGGAAATGCACATCAATTATGTGCCAAAATTTTGAAGAAGGCTAACGCTTCCAATCATCGATTTGTTTATTTTAGTCTGTGTTCTTTTTATGAAGTTGATGAATCTCGAGTGAATCGAAAAATCGAAAAAAATTATAAATTTCGAATTTCAAGAAATTAATGATATAATTTCTCTGCGCACAATACGTCCCTTTTTTTACCTAGATATCATTTTTCTTCGATAACTTTCTTCTACCACTTTGCCTTGTCGGATAGCATAAAATACTATAGTAATATGTCTTCTTAGGGGTAACACTGTAAGAATGAAATTAAATTCAAAAATTGAGCTAAAAAACTGCAATTAAAAAAAGGTAACTAACTGAATCAAAGGTATGAGTCTCATCATTTAACAAAATAGTTTGATACAGCGGCAAAATGTTATCTGTTTCTTTTTCCCTGCAACAAAGCTACAAATCACAAAAATATTACATTTTAAGCTAATTTCATATGACATAAATTATAATAAATACTGAAAAATGAAAATATAAACTGAAATAATCACCTCAGAAATGTTGGCAATATGTTTTCATCACGCCAACAGATGATTCTAGTAGAAAATCGAAGTACAATGCGTGTTAGTGAACGTATGCGTGTTTCAACTTGTTCTGTAATTTCTGTAGGTACATCAGCCATTCTGAAAAAAAAAAATACTTTTTCCTAAATTATTCAAAGTTTGTAAAAGAAATTTCCTTGGAAAGTATGTTGTTCAGGCGATAGGAAAATTGTGTCAATAATTCCTTTTTCAATCGATTATTTACTGAAAATGTTTCATTAGCTTCATTTAGCAATCAACTAGTTTAGGGTATTCATGACCAACACTAATTTAAAAATACCGTGTAATAAAACTACTGCTATAACAAAACTAATAGTAGCATTTGGAAAAAAAAAATTCAATATTAATTCTAAAAAATTATGAATAACACGAGTAACTTGACGATTAAACATGCCCATTGAGTGAACTTTAAAGCAAACATAAAAGAACCTAATAAATTTGGTCTTTTGAATGATATATAAGTAGTAAACCTAAGAAAAACGATAATGTTAAAAATTACTGCGAATCTTGTTCCTCATTTCCTTGTACTTCATGCAATTTGCATGTTGGATGCTCTTTCCAAGCTTCTACATCACCACAATCACAATAGCCATTTCCACTGGATGCCCACATCTCAAAAGTGTTCATCTTTGATATTAATAAGTGACTGTGAAATAAATTGTGAATTATTAGTCCGGAAAGCTATGGAAAGAAGCCTATGTCCACCAATAGAATTGGATTTCCGGAATTCTGGAATAGAAACATATTCAAACAAATCTGAACTCGTCGGAAAGCATTCGAAAAATGGCTTACTCCATATCTGTGTGATTTATGAACAGAATTCAAAAAACACTGATAACACATAACGCACGTGGGATCACAAGCACATTCCCTGAAAAAAGAAACTTCACCAAAAGGTCTTGGGTTCACAAATTAAACTTTTGAAAATATTTGAATAATTTTACGATTATATTAAGGAAAACATATATCTTTTTTCTTTTCAACACATTATTTTATTCAGAAAAAAAAAAAAAAGAAAACTTTTAGAATATTTTATTGGAAATAAAATATGTAAAGATGAAGAATCGGATAATTTGATTAAATTTCATCAATTTTTAAAACTAATATAATCCAATATCATGAATGCATGGATCATAATCTATGAATAAAAGCTAGTGATGTTAGCTACATGATTTTTAATTTATCCTGTAATTATGCTATGGATAATTTTCTTTCTGTTTTAATTAAATAATTTTGTTAAAATTCATTAAATTAAATATTTAGAACAATTAAACTGAGTATTTTATTTAAATAACTTCATCAATTATCTCTTTAAAAAAGAGAAAAAATTCCGAATAAACTTAACCGACGAACTTGCATGAATAAGTCGCTTCACCACCTCTGAAAACATGTCCACAGAAAACACTTCGACGATTTGTATTTGATTTTGACCCATATGATGCATTAAGTGGTGTTAAATCTGTTCCAGCATTACTATCCAAACAATATGCACAAGCAATTGGATGAAGCAGCTTTTCATCTAAAAAAAAATATATAAACATTTTTATTTTATACAATAAATCCTACTCTACAATATACTCTTAAGGAAATGTAAAGAAAAAAAAGAAATCAAAATTGCATTTAATTCAATTAATTCAATTACTAACTTCAGCGTTGCGATATATATTCAAAGTATAATGAAAATGGGAAAAAAAAAATGGTGGGCTTAAAGAAATGAATCGATATAAAAATGCTAAATGATAATCGTAAAATTATATCTCCTAATTAGAAAATATAAACAAAAATTGGTAAGAAAGTTTCTCTTCTATTCTTAATCTTAATGATAAAATTCAACACAAGCTTGAAGTTAATAGTTGTAATTAAACAATACAATAAAAATCAAATTCACTACTTGATAGATTTCCCAATTATTCGATCATTTAATACAGCTCATTTTCTAGAGATGATACTATATGTAATGAATATTGCCCTTATTACTAGATCATTTTTTTTTTTTATTCGAAAAATTTCTTTTTTCTTCGAACATTTTGAATCTAAAAGACATTATTCAGAATGCTATCAGTTATATCCACATAATAATCCAGTTTATAGAAAAGAATATCTTATGCAAAACGTTAACTATAGAAACTTACAGAAACATTAATTCACTCGATGGATATTATATTATTTTAGCTATTAGCGAATTTTTTTTCAGATTTAGATTTTTTTTCAGACTTAAAAAGAATGTATATGTGATTAATAAGTCAATACAAAATTGATAAATGATGATTAACAACTTATTCGTCACCTATCAATGTTCAGAACGACAAAATGACAACAAATTATCACTGATTCAATATCCCTTTATTATTTATTTCTGATTATACTAACAAATGATAAATATGAAATTGCTCATTTCTCAGAAGACCATCCATTGAGGCTCGAAATGATAAACGATAATGATAACAACTAGATAAACTGACATTGTAATCGAATATTGTTATAATTGAAAGGAAGACTTACTGAATGTATTTTCATCGATCTTAAAATCAAACGATGGATCTTTGGTGGGTGCACAAATAAGTGGACATTGTTGTGTCCAATAATCCACCAGAATACGTTCCGCTTCATCCCATTTCGACGCACGTGTTACTGATATTAGTTTATCAATCATCTGCATCATATATTAATCACACGTCCTTTAGAATTTTAATAATTTGCAATAAATTTTAATTACATATTACGTTTCGTCACGTACGCTATTCACAATTTTTATCCAACTAAATTTAAAGCAAAGAAAAAAGAAAAAAAAAAAACTAAGTTTACGACAAAATATCATAACTGAGTAAGAATTATTGATGCACTTATTCATTGCAAAGTAAATGCTCGTATCAACGAGCAAAGAATAATTTGCTGACCATCCGAGTGATAGTAATATTTAATTAAAGACTTGCAAAAGTGCGAGGAGAAATTCTTTAATGAATGAGTCCCAGAAATTCAGTTGAATCGATGTATTCTCCTTAGCAATTCGTGCTAAATTCAGAAAAGTGAATCCGGAAAGTTTCCGAACCCAGTTAATCAGCATGTAATATGTTCATTATTCCGTTTTATAAAATTTGCTTCAAAAATTTTTTTCTTGAGTATTTTCATTTTATTAATTTCGTTTCGTAAATATATCCGAAAAATTTACTACTATTTTAGAAAAACTTTCCGGAAATCAATCGATCGTCTAACAATTTATATTTTCCCCGTATTTTGAAACCTAGACGCCGCATGGAATATTAGATGGGATGATAAGGAAACTATACTTTAACAAAATATTATGAGCCATTTCTTCCAATATGAAAATATCTGGTTAGGAAAACTATACATTAATAGCTATTTTTAATTATTTTCTTCCGTCATAAAATATTCGATAAGGGTCGAAAGAAAACTACAGACGTATAGTTTTTACTATTTTAACCGGATATTTCATACCGGAAGAGAATAATTTATAGCTATGAAATAATATTTCTTCTCCGGTCACTTTTCGGTTTTGATCCAATTTCTCATTCATTCTTAATTCTTTGTGAATGACAAGAATAATTTATATTTTCATGGAACATTTGAACAAGATGAATTCCTGGGAAGAAAAGGCATTCATCTGTATTGATCCTGAAGAGTTTAAATTCTAAATCCGGAAAACCTAGAAGATAACGTGAAAATCTTATCAAAATTGAATTCTTTTCCAGTCTTATCAACGCTTGTATCCTCAACGTACGACAAACATTATCCTATCAAGTTCAATTTTTAATGTTAAGAGAAGTAAAACATAAGAACTTCTTCACTTTAAATGTATAAAATCCATACCGGAATTGAATTGTAATCACAACGTAGCGTACGTGTATCCCACGTGATTCATGGCGAATAGACGTGTTCATGGCTAAATGATTTCGAACCCATTGGAATGGAATTGATAAGATAAAGTAGTGGGAAGTGTTTTCTCGAAGAGAGCTGGGAATTTGTATGAACTCAAAAATGTTTCATTTAATGGGCTAAAATAAGAAGTGCCAGTCTATGTAAGTATTAGTGAGAGAGTATGGTGTTAGTGATTGAGAAAGTTCGTGAATGATTATGGATTATAGTTATAGCAGTGATTGAGAAAGGGAGATGGATGATGGAAGTTAGACATATGTAACAGACGTATAGCTCGAGAAATTGGCGTTAAATACTGAGAGGGAAGAAGAAAATGAAAAAATATCGTTGGGAAGTGGTTTGTTAAATTTTTGTCGATTAAGAAATGGCTTGTTAAATGTCAAATTTTTTTTTTTTTTTTTTTTTTTTTTTTTGAATTATCATGGTTTGCTAAATTTTTCATTAATGAATTATATGAGATGAAATGATGAAAGAAAAAGAAAGTTTCCAGATGTTTCAAAATTTTCCTATTTTTTATTATATTTCAGTTTATTTATTTATTTTTTTTAATTCTCATATTTTTATAAATTTCATATTTACGATATATACAAATACATATATAATTTTACACGTCTACGTGTATGTAAGTATACGTACGTGTATTTATACATATCTAGGTTTACTACCTTTTTTTTTTTTCGCATTTATTTTTCTTAGTTCAGATCTAGTTTTTCATAGTTCACACTCCCAACTATTTTTTCGTACTTTATAATTTTAAGATTTTTGAATAAATTTTAATTAATTGTTTTCTTTTTTCCTTTATTTATTTTATTAAATGAAGTTGAATATTCATCATTTTGCAATTGAAGAAGCGATTAATATTACCAATGTTTAGTTATTATATATTACAAATATTTTGTTAATGTTGATAGCATTATCATTATCAACAAGAATTCAATAGATATTTTGTTTTATTCAGATTTTTCTTTGATTTTTATCATTAAATTTACAATGAATATTTTCTTTCAGAAATATTGTATGCTTCATTCTTCTTGCCATATATTTCTATTGTATATCTCTTATCATCTCGAACATTAACAGTAATAATCTTTCTGAAGTGATGATAACAGATTGCTTTTTTTCAGACTGTTATTCCGTTGAAATAAGTGGTGTTATTTTCACTAATTGAAAATATAATAAGGAATCGAGCCGATGACGAATCATTATTTTTCAACTTATGTCGAAGATCTGGAACAAGTAAGCAAATGAATTAAAAAATATAACATTTAAATAATTGGTATAATTTCCATAAAACTTTACCTTTTGCTGTATATTTTTCCAAAAAAATGACAAATTAAATTTCATCTTTCAAAATTAATCCATGACTTAAAACTTCACTGAGGAATGCAGTATGAACTTTTCCGTCTCAAGTGGTAGAGAGCAATTTTACATCTTACTTAAGATAAAAAAGTCAAGTAATCATCCATCAAATTATCTATAAAATGTATATTCGTTTTATTTTTCAGGAAATAAAATGTATATTCGTTTTATTTTTCAGGAACCTTTCGTAAATTTGTAAATTCGTTTTGTTTTTCAGGAACCTTTTGATGCCATTGATTTTGTAGAACGTCTGGCATGGCGTTTAACTGGAGGTAAAGATGACATTAATGTTACAGATTTAAAAACAAAATTTGAAGAGGAAATTGGCAATTTGCAAATGTTAAGCGAACAATTTCAAGTAATATTTTTTTTTAGTTTCTCTTTTTTTGAATTTTGAAATTGAGGATTTTTAAGATCTAAAAACTTTAATCTTATTGAGGATTCAGAATAAACAAAAAATCTGGCCAATTTCGGATTAACCCGAAAAAAAATTAGCCCTAGCCCTTCCTCCCCCCCAAAAAAAAAAAAAAAAAATATAGCCCAAAAAACTTTTTTCATTTATTATAGAAATGCTAAAATATTGAAGCTATTATAGTCCAAGATAAATTCATTGGAACAACAATGTAGCAATGATAAACGCGAATATTTAAACGTCCTACACAAACTTCACGAACAAAATGCTGATGCTATGGATAAATTAAAGGTAAAAGAAATCTTTTCAAATTTTCCTTCTGCAAAAAAAAAAGTCTGGTGCTTTCAAATGAAAATAATATTAATTTATAACATATTTCACTGAAATTTAGCGTCTATTTATTCATTACAGTCTTTTTATGAAACTTCATTCTATAATTTCATGCTAAATGCAGTCATCATCGATAGATTGCCTTTATTTTATCTATTAATTTGACTGTATTGAAACCTTTTATATATGCTTTGCAGCAATTAGATAGTACCATGCAAACAGTCTCAACTAAAGTGGTACATTTGGGTGATCAGCTGGAAAGTGTTCATTTGCCACGTGCTCGTGCTAATGAAGCTCTGCAGCTAATGAAGCATTTCGATGAATTTTTGGCAGATCAACCTCTAAGTTCTGATATTTTCACTGATCCGGACAGGGTGTGTTTTTATCGTCATTCAAAAATATAACGAAGAGCAAATAAATTGGTTGACTTTTAACCGCGTGAATTTTTACATGTGTCACACTAAATTTAAGCACTTCAAGATAACTTCTGATTTTCAGTTATTGGAATCTGCTGTTATGATCCAGAAATTATCATCTATTTCTCAAGAATTAGCAAAAGATAAATATAGTAACGTGCAAATTAGAATTACTCACAAGTACGATGAAATTGAACGATTAATGTTGGAAGAATTTGTGCGAGCCCATCGACAGGGTAATTGGCGTAGAATGCATGAAATAGCTGCGATTTTGGCTGACTTCAAAGTAAGATCTATTTTTTAAATTGCAGTTTTCGATTAAATTATTTGTATTTGATTAGGCTACTTGCGGGACATTTTTTGAAAACATGGACATTTTGATTTTTTTAATAGAACAGAAGCGTCGGTGTTGCGAAGATCTTATTTTCCTTTATATTTAGGAATAAAATTAACCAGTTATTTTTAAAGTTTGAACGTGAAACATTTGTAAATATATATTTGTGTATATGCTTATTTCCATATGTCTATGCTTATTTGTATATGTTTATTTCTGTATGTATAATATATGTTTATTTTCATTTCTACTGAATAATTTTTTTATGCAAAAATTAGTGGAGCATGTACTGCATATAATTTATTATGAATAATTTCAACTAGTTTTAGGGTTATTCACAGTGTCTGGATGCTTTCATTGAGCATATGCAGATTAACGCTTTTCGCGGTGATAACGTTTTTGATGATATTTTATCACTTTGTCAGAAGACAAAACCGATGTTGAAAGAGATTTTTCCGAATCCTGACCAAGTAATGTCGAAATTGATTCTGAATTTATTCCGCGGAAAGTTACATGTAAATGTTGATTTTTTAGATCAAATAATTTTCATGCATTTTATATTATATAAGTTGTAATTTTGTAAGAAAGAAGAAGTGTGGGCGATATTGTCAACTTGCCAAAGGAATTGGGATTTTAAACTCAATACACAACCAGGCAGACTTAGGTTTTTCAAGATTAGTTGATCATTCCATTTCTTCGTAATATCTTTTTAACAACTGATGTTAACCATTGAACTATTCGGAATGATAGAGAAAGTTCTTTAAGGAATTTCTTAATTTGTAGGAAGTGATAAAAACGAAGTTAAGCGATTCTGAAAATGATTTGGAAGCTTATTTAACAACTGTGTATGACCTCTATTCCAGGTTCTTTTCTTATCTGAAATAATTTTGGATTTTTTAATTTTTTGTTCTTTCATTATTTCAAAAGAGACATTTGATCATATGCAAATGTTTGCCGAAAAGAAATTTCAGAACACAAAAATTGGTGTCAAATTTAGTGGCATTGCGGATTTCTGGAACTGATATTCAGTTTATGGATACATTAGTACGATCAGTATTCGGGCGTTATTTAGAAACTTATCCCTCGTATGTTTTCTTTTTTTTGTTTTTTTTTTTTTCAAGTTTCTCTCAGTTGTTTTTAATAGCATCATTTATTCACATAACATGATATATCAATATATCTTAAGGAAAAGATATAATGATATTTACTAAACATCTCTGAAAAGTGCGTTGAATTGGGATAAAGTTCGTTGAACTTTATTTTGATTTATTCATTGAACAGATTTTCAGTGATTACCACCATCTGTCCTAAATCATCTAGTGCAAAATTTTTCTTTTTTTTTTGAAATTTTTGGGATAAATATTTTATTATGCTCTGACATTGTATAACTATTCATAATTTATGTGCTGTAATGATTTATTCGGATCAAGCTTACTACCTCAGCAGTCAAAAAATAAATCTCTTTTAATTTTAGTCAATAATGATTATTTACTGTTGAAGTAATATGCAAGGGTATCAATAAATAAGCAAATTTAGGATTTCATTTGATTTTTTTTCTTTTTTTTTTATCAGCAGCATACGATTGAAAATATATCTGCAAATTTCTAAAATAGTTTAATGAATAATCTTCATTTATGTTTTCAGAATTGAGCAGCAGTTTTTAGCAGAACAATGTGGCTCTGTATTGAATCGGTTTTATGAATCGAAGAATCATCAGAAGAAACAGATCCACAGTGGAGGGTAAATGATTTGTCATGATAAGCAAGTGATTTGTTTCATTAATTCATCAAGTTATTAAAATAATTTTCCATGAATCGTTCAAAGTAAATAATTTTGAGGAGTAAGTTGGTTATATTAAAAGTCCTTACAAGTTTTCAATTATTTTTTATATTTAAATTTTTTATGGACAAAATATTTTTGAAATTAGGTTGCAAGATTTGAAGAGGGATATTCAAGCAAGATTATTGAATGTGGAAACATACGGTGGTGAAACGTTTTTATCCGAAGAAGTAGCTATTAACATACTTCAAGAAACAAAAAATGCTTTCCAGCGCTGCCAACTGGTAACATATCGTCTAAAAATTTTTGTATATAAAGCTGATAATTATCTCTTTATTTCATTCGAAAAATTTTCTATTTTTGTTTAGTTTGAGTTTCCTTAACGTATTGTTGTCTTCATCAATCTTAGGTTTCGACAGATAACATGATAAAATAAATTTTCATCACAATTTGCAATTATTTTTTGTTTTTACTCTTTGTTCTGAATTTAAATTTATGCATAGTTTAGCTATGTGATAAAGATGAAACGCCGAAAATGACAGAAACGATATTCAATATACTTTTGCGATTTTTATACACGGAACATTTAGATTATGCAATTGATCTTTCACTTGCAGGTATTTGTATAAGAAAATTTGTCTCTCTATTCATTTTTTTAAAGATTATTTACTATTATTTTTTTTGCATAGTAGTTGGATTTTTAATTTTTAGGAATATCATTAGCTGAACCAAAAGCTGAACCCCCTAATTACTTTTTTTCTGTTGTTCAACAAGCGGTAGCTATAACTCATCTTTTTCATAAGCAATACGATGATTCTATTTTTCCACTCGTCAAGTAAGTTCCACTTGCCATTTGTATTTTTTATAGCGTACTTTCCGATTTTTGAATCAAAGTATGAGTGCTCATTGTTTTTTGAAGCATTTTCAAATTTCGAAATTTTAACCCTCGTCTTTCAATTAATTTATCTAAGATTTATATAAGATACGTCTTTCAATTAATTTATCTAAGATCTAAGATTTATTTTATAGCGGTACGCCTGTTGAGAGTATTTGTGCAAAGAAACGTGCCGACTGTCTATGTAATGTTGAGAATCGTATAAATCTCGGGCTTGAACGACAACTTAATGCAATAGTTGGTTACATACGTTTCTTGTTAACTAATGAACAAAAGAAGACAGATTTTCGTCCCGAAAATGAAAACCAAATGGTGACAGCCATGTCTAATGTTAGTTTTATCTTTTCCGAAGAAAAAATGTACTGTTGGTGAAACATAATTCTGCGGATTCCGCAGCAGTTTTTTATAGTTAAACGAAAGTTCTTTATGGAGTTATGTGGACGGATTCGTAGGATGGGAGGTGTAAAAGTTAATTCAGCTAACTGCTGATATGACATAATGTAATTTTTTTTTCTTTTAAATTAACTTATTGAAAAACGAACTCAAAGTTTTAACAATTTATTTGGACAATTTACTTTCCAAATTTATTTGGAAAGATCTTTGTTACTTCAGACTTAATCTTTTCATCTTAATACGATACACGCACCGCATTCATCTTTTCTTTCTTCTATTTTTTTCTTCTCTTTTTAATTCTTAAACAATATGAATTTTTCAGGCTTGTGCTCTTGTTGTCAAGTACTTGAGTTCAGAAGTGCAAGTAATACGTGACAGCCTTGATGGAGGTAATTTAACAACTCTTATGCTAGAATTTGGTCGTCGTTTCTACAAAGTTTTGCTGACACATATATATCAATTTACATATAATTCTCAAGGAGCTATGCTTTTGCTATGTGATATCAACGAATATAGGTGGTTCTTCAGTTTTTTTTTCTTGACTTCATATATTTTTTTTTATTGTTAGGAACAAAAGTTTAAAGAAATTAAACCGCCTGAAATTTCATTACTTCTTCCAGTAGTGATCTTATTGCATTCAGATACCATTAAGCAATCATTTTATGGATAAGACTTTTATTGTTAACCATCAATGTCATTCATCTTGTCGGACTGTCACTGATTAATTCAAAGTTATAAAAATATTTTTTTTTTTTTTTTGAAAAAAAGAAACATTTCGGCTTATTCAAATATGGAACCTATGATCTGAATTTAAAACAATTGCTAATGTTCAGGAAATGTATGCTTAGTTGGAAAATTCCGGAAATTGGCAAGCAATTTGAAGCCTTGCATGCACTTGCAAATTTA
The DNA here is from genome assembly GCA_028564675.1 of Onchocerca lupi. NCBI lineage: Eukaryota > Metazoa > Nematoda > Chromadorea > Rhabditida > Onchocercidae > Onchocerca > Onchocerca lupi. Next base: position 58,737 of record JAOVVO010000228.1, read on the forward strand.
TTAGTTGTTGTGCCCGAAAATTTAAATGAAGCTTGCTCATCACAATTATTGGTTAGTTCGCTAAGATTTTAGAAATATCTGAGGAAAATATGTTTACTACACCTGGAATGGCTTTATCTTTGAATACATAAATGAGGGAACATTTATTTGGTATCTTTTCCAGATTGATACTGATCGAAGAATGGTTAATAGTTTCATACAACTTCGGATGGATTATCGAACAGCAAAATTACATTTAAATTTTATATGAATGTAACAGCGAATTGTTTTACTGCTTTTAGTCTAATCGATGAATATATTAAACGGAACAATTTTACGGGTGAATTCGTGAGCCAATTTTTAGATGACACTAGTCTTTATAGCCAGATTCAAGAGTGACTTTATGCTATAGGATTTGTAATCTTCCATAAATTATTATTGTTTAGTATATTTTTGTATGTTTCTGTATTATTTATTCCAACTTGTTAACAGGATTCAAATTTTTGAAAAATTTCGAATCTTGTTTTTTTCTTAGTAATTTAATTGTGATAATTTTAATAATTTATTCCTTGATAATAGTAAATTTATTAGTCAATATGCTTTTTTCAACCATTTTTTTCATTTGATTATGTAGTTTTAACATAATTTAAAGCCCTTAATTTTAAATTAAATTTGGTTCCACGAAAACTTTGCCCTCACTTTTCTTTTACTTTTAATTTTCATTATTGTTACCCTCATTGTCGCGTTAATTGATTTTCATGACGTTTCACGTCACTATCTTTTCTTCTGAAATTATAGTCTGATTTTAGCATTCCTCCAGAAATTGCAATCATATATAATTATCTAGTATATGCAGTTTTGGAAAAGAAAAACACGTTAGATTATAATAAATTTTTCAAGAATATCAAATTTTCAGACTCTAGCACTCACACTTTTATTCACATATAAAATCCAAATTTCTTCTGTTACATCACTCAACTTTCACACTGATGGTTATGAAGCCATAAAATATTCATTGATACTATTTCATTCTTTCTAATGGCAAGTTCTAGGATAATTTTCAGGAATGGTATTAAGAAATGGTATTTTGCAAGTTATTTAAATCACAGACAAATTTCGCCTTGAATTCCAACACTTTGTTTTATTACTTGTAAATTGGACGATCATGATTAGAAGCAGAATTTTAGTGGAAGATTTCTTTTTTTACTAGAAGATTCGAAAAGGATTATTAATGTGCTGGTGTGACAATTTTCGGCAAAAATTAAGACTCTTTATATATCTTTTGCTTTATTAAAATTATATGCTGACCCATCTATCCCTTCTCAACTTTAGTTTTTTTCTTAAAAAAGATTTGTTTTTATAGAGTTAGTGAAATATGTATCATTTTTCTTTTATATATATATATATATATATATATATATATATATAATTTTGAAATTGATCTTATCCATATTCATTTGCAATCGAACTAATATTGAGCATATTTGGTTTTTGTAAAACTAATTTTTTTTCTTTTTTTTTCTCTTTTTTTTTGTAAAAATTTAGGACATATTCGGTTATCTAGATGTTAGTACTCGTTCGAAAATGTATTCATTAAAATATAATATCATTATTAACACTTTTAATTTCAGAACATTCCAATTATTGAAATGGCTAAAATCGAGTCAACTGCCACAACAGCAGAGGCAGAGCGATATCGTTTCGAAGGCAACGAACATTTTCGTTCCTTTCGTTATCATAATGCTATCAAGAGTTATACGAGATCATTGGAATGTCGTGAAACATCCCCGGTACTGGCAAACAGAGCTCAAGCTTACCTAAATATCAAACAGTACGTTCTTTATTTTGATTTATTCAAATTAAAATAAAACAATCTTTGTTTAAATTAGTTGTAATTTAGTCACTGTTTACTAAATTATTCAACTTTGTTCCCGAATTGTTCATAAGGCGGAAATTTTGATGACTTATTCGAATTATTTAGCAATAAAGTGAATAGGAAAATATATGAAATTACTGTAATTAAAAAAAAAAAAATTAGAAATTTAAAAGATAAGTAAATGAGTTAATTCAAAGTTTAATTAGGGATTTTGAAAATGTTCAGTTTCTCCAATGGCGAGGTCTTTAGAGATTTAAAAAGCGCTTTCTCACTCTGAATCATTTTTCTTTTGGTATAGAAAGGAAGATCAAAAACGAGAAAATCGACGCAAATTTTTGGTATAGAAACTTAAAAAAAATTCTCAGCTTTTTTGAATTTTAAGTTGAATTTATTGATTGTTTCAATAAATTCAGCAGAAGTTTAATCATTTGATTAATGTGAATTAATTTTTGAGACTCTTGAGGATATGTTAATTTACTGGAATTATTAGGCATACTTTTTTGTAATCTTATAAAACCAAATCTTGCAGATACGAACGAGCTTTAATGGATTCTGCGAGAGCTTTGGAATTAGATGAAAACAACATAAAGGCAATTTTTAGGTTAAAGTTTGATATTTTTCTTGAAACTTATTCTCTTTTTTTAAAAAAATATTGCTGACATTAATGAAGTTAGTTAAAAGAGCAATCATCTGATCTACTGCGTTAATATCAGCATTATTAGTAATTTGCTAAATATTTCTTATATTTTGACAATTTTTCGAATTCTTTTTCAGCTTGAGATAATAAAATATATCATGATTTCATCCCACTGGAATTATTTCCACTCTTTTATCATTTTCTTTGGACTTTTTAAGTCATTTCCAAAAAGATATGTCAAAATAATCGTAGATTTGATGATGAATTGTAAATAATGGATTATATATATAATTCCGAATTATATATTCGGAATATATATATATATATATATATGGAGATGATGTGCTAATTCACATCCTTGTGCTCTATTTATTCACCTTTTATAACATTAGATTTAATAGGTGAAACATATGAAGAGTTGAATTTTCTGTTTTGATGAGTAGAATAGCATAAAAATTATGCATATCAGGCAGTAAAATAACCAGTATTATTTTGGAGCTTCATTTACAGGTATGCAAAGGCATTAGAAAATTTGCATTTGTATGAAGTCGCAACTGAAAAGATTTCAAAAATTGATTTGAGTAATCCAAAAAATAAAGAACTTGCAAAACTGAAACAAAGCGTTCAAGGCAAGGTATTTGATAGGAAATTTTATAAAAATTTGATTTTTTTTTTCATAGGAATTTGGTTTTTCAATTTTTCAGAGGAGCAGTCCACTTTTTTAAAGCTTTTTGATATTTCTGTCACACTAAATTGCGCTATATATAGCTCTTCAAGTCTTACTACTATTCTTAAGATAGTCAACTAAATTTTGTGAAATTTTTATGAAATTTTAGTACACTTTAAACTTTTACAACATTAGATTTGATTGGATATTTCATCGCATTTCTTTTTGCTTATTTTTGATATATAAATTTATTTCAAAGGTGAATTGTATGGAATTGAAGTTATCATGTGGTGAAAGAGATGAATTCCTTCGTTCAAAAATACCGTTAATGGAAATTAAAAATATTGAAATAGTAAAATTGGAATCACCGAAAGAGATAATAGAGGAGAAATTAGAAATATCTTCAATGGTAATTTAATTTTCGACGTTTTATTTGTTCATACTTTCAACAAATAATCTGACATAAAACTTCATACTCTAATTTTGCAAATTTTTGCAGATACATTTTTAATTTAATAATCTATTCACAATTTTATTTTGAGATCAATAAACGATATTTTTTATAAATTGTCTGTTTTTGGCAATAAATACTGTTTTTTTTTTTATCAGGAACTGTTATCATTGGAAATTCCACCTCCCCCGACAACGTCATTCACTTTTATTTCTGATTTCCAGAGGCTTAAGGATAAACCGGTAGTATTTGCCGAATATTTTTTGGTGAGTTATTATTTATAATTTCCCCCCTATTTCATTTTACCCTATCCACTTTATACTTCTGCAAACGTTTTAAGTGCCTATGAATTTTGACAAATTCATTATTTATTTTTTGCTCTTAATTCATACCATTCTTCAGTTTATAGTTTCCAAAAAGCAGTTTTTCACTTTCTTTTCAATATTGCAACTTATCATCCATAACACTGGAACAAATGCATCAATAAAAGAATTTTTTGATAATTTATGAGTTTTTTAAATATAATGAATTTTAAAATTACATTATTATTATTAATTATTTTTATTAGTTGTCATTATTATTTATTAGTATTATTATTTAGTCAATTGATAAAAATAATTATGGCGAATTACTGGATGAAGTAATTGAAACTGAAATGATCAAGTGCTTGATAGTTGGTTTCGATATCTTAGCTAATGAATCAAATATTTCTCAATTGGTAGAATGTTTAATTAAGCTAGCTGATATTTCCCGAATTGATATCGCTGTATTGTTTTTGGATGAAGATGCGAAGAATGGTCTGTTTTTTTTTTCTTTTTTTTTTTGGCAATATTTTTTGAATCAGTCGATAATAATATTTATGTATTAGTATCTTTTAACTTCTATGAATTTTCATCGAAACATATTTAATCATATAGCTAAGTGGGATGAGTATTTAGAATAAGTTTTTATCAACCTTTACTTCAAATTTTAATAGCTGTGACGTAATTTTTGTGATTTGGCGTAATTTCACCACACTCTGAAACTTTTTTTTCTCATTTTAATGGGCTAAAAAACTTTTTAGTTAAATCATTTCTCGATTAGTAGGTCTAGTTAAAGAATAGTTGAACAATTTTCTAAATATGAGAGTCTTTCAGAAAACAAATGTGGATTCATGCTGCTATTTAGTATTATTATATAATTAATTTTGTAACTTTGTTTATCAATACTATCAAAAAATTAATATTATTAATAAACAAATTCACAAAATTATGCTGTTGCTTTATCCTCTTTCCATTCTTCTTTTTTTCATTTACGTTTTATGATATCTACTCGACTGTATCAGTATATTTTTCTTACCCAATTTTATACGGGTTAAATATCTTGGTTACTCAAAATTTGAAAACTTCAAGTAGAATTGCATAATTTTCTTCTTCGGAATTGCTGTTTTTTTAATTTTCGAGTCTGAAATTATTATGGTTTTGCATCCGGTCTGGTGTCACGCATCATTATGAGGACTTTTTTCCCCATTTACGTCAGGAAACTTCTAAAAGAATCAATCTCGGAAAGAATACATATCACACATATTATTAATAGTTGAAGAGAGCTATTTTATCTTTGTAGATTATAAAATTAACATTATTTGAAAAATTCGCTAATTTTTAGCAATCAATAGATTATCCTTTTTTCAGTGTTAAGAAGGCTGGCGGAGCGTTATGCAGTGAATGAGAATCAATTATCCGTTTTACAAGTAGTATATGCTTTATGAATCCATAAATTAAATAAAATTATTTGTTATATATTCGTATTTTGTAACAAATTTCATGCAAAGTAAGTAAATATGAAAGGAAATATAAAGATTTGAAATATATTACAGAATGGTTGAAATATCCCTTTATTCCATGTTTGGAAATTAAACTTTAAAATTTCTGAAACTCTAATTTACGAACAAATTGGCAACTTATTGCATTCATAAGGCTTTTTTTTATTTTTGATTTTCTTATAAATTGCTAAATTTTATCAAATGCATTAATACATCGATAAAAGCTTTTTTTTTTTTTTCTTTTTCAGATGTAACGATAAAGTAATATTACAAGTGAAAATTTTTTAATTTTTTTTTAAACATTTTTATCGCAAAATTATTAATATTTTTCCCAATTTTCATGCGTTTTCGGCATAATTTTTAGAAGACACGAATATCTGACGAGATATGTTTATTATTCTGAAAAATATAGTTTTATCAGTTAACAAATTTTCATGAAACATTTAGTGAAAATGAAACATGCTGAAATTCACGGATGATTCAAGATTAAAAAAGTGAAAATAACCCGTTGTTGTTGACAATTGAATTCGAAAACAAATAATAATTGGAAAGTAATTGAAAACTGAGAATTTCTTAATAAACAATTCTATGCAATAATAACAATAATGCATTCAAAACTATATGATATATTAAATTTTGCTTTTCTCAGTATATGCTTCAAATGAAAATATATGATTTTTGACCGTAAAATTTTATAGCATCTGATTTTTCCGATATGATTTTTACCTGTTGGAAATTATTTACTCACTATGATCCCTATTTGCATGACGCTACTTTTTAGATTTACTCTTAGCAAATGATGAAGTTATTGTTGTGATTTCACATGATAACTATTGACGGAAATGATTTGAAATTTTAGTTTATTACTAAATAAAAGCATATTTCCAAAAATACACTTGCAGATTTAAAAATAGTTTTATGTTGAAAATAATTTTGATATATTTTTTATTATTAATCATTTTGCAATAGATTAATTATTATTTCATTAAATTTCGAAATACTTCTTATATAGTGATACAACAAGAACATTTATAGACTTATTCCATTTGATATACGAATTCATGAAAATAATGTAAGGAAGATTTATTTGATTAGTTTAATCATCGAAATGAATTTGCTTATCGAAGATTGCGAATTCTTTTTATTTGTGTGGAGTTTTCCTTTTTTTTTCTTTCTGTTAATTTTATCAATGATAAATGAAATCACCATGTATAAAATATGGGTAATTTCGGCTTACATTTTAAATATATGCGAAATATTAAATATAAAATAAAGAAGAGAAAATTAATATTATGAAATTAGTATTAAAAATAAACCGAAATATGATAATGGGAAACGTTACACTTATCATATAAATGAATAAAAATCTAAATAAACTTGGAATATAAACAAAACATCAAATGAAGGAAAAAAAAAATGAAAGTAATATTTTCAATTGAATCCGTACAAATTTTTACTCACGTCAGGTATATCAAGTTTTTTATACTGACCATCAGTGATAAGTGATAATCATGATAAGTGATAATCATTTTTAAGTATGTGATTAGTTTAAACATATGAAAATATACAATATATAACACGTCACTAGTCACGCATAATTTTTGACGTGTCAATTTTCTTTCTATAAAAATAGATTTACTTTTGAAATTTCATTTCCAAATTACAAATTCGAGTTTGAATTATTCAATGAAATAAATAAATTTAGGTTGTTGAAGATGATTAATGATTGTGATTCTTATAAATTAAAGATTATATGGTTTAATATTAAAAATAAATTTGAGGCTAAATAAATTTCCTACTAGTTTATCAATTCATCATAATTATTTTGCTCTCTCATCGTCTTTTTTTTTGGCTAAAATTTTAATTTCTAAAAATTTGTTCGAAAGTTTAAAATATAAAAACAAGAATAAATTTTATTCTTGAAATCAAAAGAAAAAGAAGTTCAAATATGATTAAACATCTAATAGTTTTTAATTCGTTTTTTTTTTTTTTTTTTTTTTTTTTTTTTTTTTTTTTTAAAGCGGAATTGATTAGGATTTGCTTAAGCTTTTAAAATTTTGTAAGAATATTGCAAACAATAATATCGTTAGATTTTATTATAATTTAGGCGAAAAGTTTATTTTCTTCCTTCAAATTTATATTTGATGGAAAATCGTTATTTTTTGCTATTTTACCTAAATATGAAACCAAAACCTAACAAAATCTGACAATATTGATCTTAGCATAAAAGTAATTGGCCATTAAAAATAATATGAGATTGATGGCACAATTAAATTATAATGGATTCATTAATAACAATTTTTCATAACTTATTCTTTAACTGTAATAAATTTTTTTGGAACTATGAATTCAATTTCGAATATGAAAATGAAAGTAATAAATTATTGTTTTCAATCTGAAAGATGAAATGTAATCATTAAAATTCTATCATATCTCCAAATACTATATTTAATTTAAAACAGATTGTTTTGCTATTCGATTCAATTTTCTTTCAAATTTGAATTTTATCAATACATAGATTTTTTCTATTGAAAAATTATTTTTCTAATTTTCTCTCCATTTTTTGGTTTTTTTTAAACTTTCAAATCTTACTCATTGAAATAGATTCTGAAGTTTATTTTATGCTAATTATTTCAATGGATTCTGAAGCTTTCTTCATTTTTAATTTTTTTACACTCCTTTTCTTTTTGAATTACTTAATGAAAACTATTTTGTAAATCCGATAAATGCTCAAATGATTTGTATCTGATATAAAAGTTTTCTGTCATCTTTTTTTTTATTCATTCTTCCACAACTCTTTCATCATTTTTTAAGCAATAGAAAAAAGAATGAGATTGATCTTATTGTAGGAAATACTAAAATAATACAATACGATTATTTGACTATATATGGAAATATTTTAATGCTACAATATATCTGCTTGATAATTTTGCATGAAAATATACTGTAGTGTTTGACCTAATCCGGATCAATACTGACAATAGTACAATAACAATATAACTGCTTGACTTTATCCCGAGAAATACTAAAAATAATAAAATATAACTGCTTGATCTTATTTCTGCAATAATCCAAAAGAGCTGCTTAATCTTATTTCGAGAAATACTACATCTAGCTAACCGCATGCAATTTAGCAGTATTTCTGTTTTTTTTTTCTTTTTTTTTTTGATCGATAAAATCGGAATATTTATAATGTAAATATGATGAAATAATTAAAGCATCTGTATAAAAGAATGTAATATTTCGCAAAAAATGAATTGTTCAATCGTATCCCGGTAAAAAAGACCTTTGTTCCCTACTAATAGAACACATGTATATTATTTCAAACGTTGAAATTCATGTTGATTGTTTGGAATATTGTAAGAAGAAGTCCATTTCTTATCCTTTATCCTGATAACCAAATCCTTTGTATAATTCAAATATTGTAAGCCATTCTGCCTATCACGAAAAACAAAGACTATCGATGTAAAAATAAGATTCTGACGGGTTATTGGATTATTTTAATCAGTTTCAACTTCATCATCCCTTGAGCTACTCAACTCATTCAATCCATTCAACAAGCATTACTCTCCAATTCAGTTCAACTCCTCGATCTATCTTTACTACAATCAAGCGACCAATTGCAATCATGATATTATCTGACTTTATTCCATTTTATAACCTACACGAAGAATTAATGCTCCGTCACTTAATGAACATTTCACAATAAGATTCATCTGTGCCACGATGCAAAAAACTTTCCTAACATCATTTAAATCTTTTACTTGGGATTTGTTGAATTGATAAGATATTTTTAAAAGAACAAATAAGATTAGTTTGATGTGATAGAAGCAGAATAAAATTAAAAAAAAAAAGATTTTAGAATAATAAAGTTGAGAAATTTGAAATTATGCAAAATAAATAAAAAAAATATCGTTTTTTCTTTTTTTAAATTTTTTTGTATTTTTTTTCTATATCTCATCTTTTTGTATATTTGTCAATTTTATATATTATACAATACTACGAATATAATTAATGCAAATATTATTAACATGATTATGCAAATATTGCGGATAGCTATATGAAATTAATGAAGTGGAAAAAATAAACAAGATTCTTATAATGAAAAAATCGCATGAATATATGTATACATACGTTTGTGAAAGTATATAAGAAAAAATCACATGAGTTTTTTTTGCAACTTCGAAGCTTAAAATAGTTTTACACTTTTTCAAACAAAATATTGGAATTTTTAGTTAAGGTTATTTCTCTTTCAAGTTTCATTTTTAATGTTTTTTTCAAAATTTTTTAAAATTTATCAACTTTTATTTATTAGCAATCGGAAATTTTATAAATAATCATGTCTGTCGAAAGATAAATCACAATTTGACATCTAAAATTTTATAAATAATTAATTTTGAAAAATAGAAACTATTCAACTTGATATTTGAAAAATTTGATTATTTAGCAAATACATATTAAATTATATCTTTAAAAAAAAAAAAAAAATTGAAATATTTAGCTGAAAAAAAGTAAAAAAATTTTTACAACTTATACGTTGAATTATAACATATTCTGCAAATGTAAGAAAAATATATGGAAATTATTCACGTTGAATTATAACACTGCAAATGTAAGAAAAATATATGGAAATTATTCTTTGGTCGAAACTGTTCGCATTTAATCGAAATATTTCATAAACTAGTATAACATTTGTGCCAACCTCTCATGAATCAAGTTTTTTCATGCTCATTTCGGTGGTTAACTAATATAAATGACATACAAGACCATTTCTGTTCTAATTGGTAAAATTTTCTCCATGCATTTCTTTAATTTTACAAATCTTTAAACCCATTTTTTCACAATGATTTCAAAAATTTCGAAATTTCATATAAATTTTCATACATATGTTCAGTATTCAATATTACTTTTTGTTTGATAGAAAAAGTGAATTTTAATGAAATTAAATCAGCATATTTTGAATAGAAACAAATAATAATCAAAGGACAAAAATCTTATCAATCAATTATTATTTGGACCAATAAATGATTTCCTAATCTATTTTTGATTAATTAACTCACTCATTTTTTTTTGACAAAATTTTGCAGCGAATAGATGCAAATTAGACAACATCAAATTCATTGATAATAATTCATCCATTTTAATTTCATTATATCGATTTAAATTAAAACTAAATAACTAACTTTCTTTTTTTTTTGAAATAAACGCAATTGCATAGTTAGCTATTTATTTTTTGCCTAGTTCTTTCTGTACTTTTGAAATTATTTGCCTTATTTGTTTGTTTAATATTCTTGCATTTTTATTTTATTGATTTATTAATTTGTCTATTATTCAAATTCTTATTATTCAATTTTATTAAAATTTATTCATTTTCTCATTTCTATTATTAACAATTTTAGTTTTGTAATTTTTGTTTTCCATTTTTTTTTTCTTTCAAAATATTCATCACAATTCCCAGAGATAATATTAATTGTTAATAACAGTAAAAAAAAAAATTATTTTTTAAATCAAATATTACTGTGATTTTTGATTTTTTTACTAAAAAATGTTTGTTATGACTTGCTTTAGAGTAACTTCAATCATTTCAATTATCAATCAATCAGTTCAGTTTCCTCTCACAAATTTTTTTCATCTTTTTATATCATTTTTTATTTCCTTTTTTTTTCATGCATTACTGAGGCCAGGAAACTGGAACTTGTCTGAACAACTGATGTTATCATTTATTTTTTGCCGGATACGGTACTATTGTATTTAAGCTTTCCCAATATTACAATTATCAGAAATTTACATTTAATGCAACTGTTTGTTGTTAATTTCGTTATATTTTACATATATTATCATATTAGCCTAATTATTGTTAGCATTATATTGCAATTAGTTAATCAAGTATTGTCTTATTAAAAAATCAACAAATTTAATATTTTAATTTAGTTAAAATAACTAACATATATTCGATTCTAAACTTTTTATTTTTTTTTTTGCTTTACTGAAATACAAATAGTTTCTGTGTTGATTTCAAATGAAAATTTAATCATGCAATATAATACAAAACAGAAATCAACAATGTAATATTTAAATCATCATTTTGGGAATTATCAGATTAATTTTGAATTGTTTTACATAACCAATTATAATTACTGAATAATTCTTTTATTCATTTTTGTAATCTAATTATGTTACAGATTGATTTTTCAATTTTCAAATTTCTTTCAAGTCTTAAATCAACTTCATTCGATTATCATATGTAAAATTAATAATAATTATTCAAGCAATTAATAACTTTATCAGATAGTCATGCTGCTATTTGCTGGACTGATAATATTTTATGGTATTTCTACTTCCTCTGCTCAATCAGGATTAGAATTCCCTGATCCCAAAATATCGGAAAAGACCACTCCACAATTTCCTATTGAAAATGAATTTAAATTAACTCTAGCAGGTTAGTTTTGTGAAAAGCAATATGCAATGGTAAATATTTTGAAATAATTCATTTTTTTTTTCTTTATGAAATAGAGATAAATTTTCAATTTTAATATGATTTCAAAACAATGATTCAACCCATTTGCTCCAAAGATTATGAACTCTAGAAAATCAAATTTTTATAAAAATTCTAATTAAGCAAAGAATTCCTTGTCTGAAACTTATAAGTTATGCTCAAATTTATTGCCCTATATTTACATATTTTTTATCGAATAAATTCTAAATTTGAATAATTAATAAATTTAAATAGTTTGTTTAAAAATTTGAATAAAAATTAAGAGCTAAAAAGAGGATGCAGATAATCAATAAAATAGATTAACTTCTATCCTTTCTAATGTATCATAATTAAAATTCTAAAAATTTTTCATTAAATTAAACTGATCAAATGTTTTTTTTTTCTTATAGTACGAGATGATAAAAATGTCAGTGATAAGAAGATTGACATTGATAGTGTTAAGAAACGTTTTTCAATATCGAGTTGGGAATGTGGCATTAATAATTTTACCAAATCTATGAGCGAATCTAAGGTTCAGCGATACTGTCCACAATTGAAATGTTTGTTATTTTAATGTAATTAAACAATATCTAATTGCAAAAAAAAAAAAAAAAAAAAAGAAAAAAGACATCCCAATATCAATAGCATTTGTTATACAAATTTTCATAAATTTAAATTTTTCGAGATTTAGCATTTTTAATAATTTTCAAAATTTTTAATTGCTCTTTTTTGCATCCTCTATTTGAAAAACATCAAAAATTTATCGAACTAAATAATGGAGAAGAAAAAGAAACAAAATCAGTATGCTAATTCATGAGTCTTACATTGATTGTCAACTATTTTTGAGTAATTTTTCCTCTTTCATCTTTTTTCGCTAAATTAATTTCTTTTTAATTTTTTTAATTAATTAAGTGCCAATTAATTTTTTTTTTTTTTTTTGTTAATTTCCAGTGGAAATTAATCAATGTTGCATTGATCATGATATATGCTACGTTGCGCAAAGCGGGCGAAAATTTTGTGATGATACATTTTGCACATGTATTGATGTAAGCATTTCAATATTTAAATTTAATTTGAATTTATTTTTCAAAAAAAAAGAAAAGTATCCAAAAAAGTACTGTATTTTATTCAGGTTGCTACGAAATCTCATCGTATTTGCCATCGTAGAGGAGCACCAACATTTTGTGAACTTGTTCAAAGATTTGGTGAAACGGCATACATTAAAGCTGGAATGTTGGTTATTTTGTAATTTGAATAATTTAAATTTTAGAAATCAACATTTTTAATTAATGAAATCGTGATAATAAATTAAAAAATTTTTACAGTTTATTTTTTCTGATTAAAAAATTCGCAAAAAAAAAATCACGTATGAATTATTAAGATTTTAACAAAATAGTTGATTTTATTTTATTTTATTTTTTTTTGAAATTATAATTGTATTATTTATAAAAGTACAACAATCTGTAGACATTATTTTTTACATTTTCTCGTTAAGAATTTTCTTCATAAATTATATAAATTGTAATAAAGTGAAATTGGTTAAGAATGATATGCAAAATCCGAAGTTAAAATAAAATTTTTACAATTTGTCAGAAGACATAAATTTTCAAAAATTTTTTCATGAGTAGAATTTCTTGTAGAGTTTGCTTGTCCAAATGATGAGACAAAAGGATGTGATCATCATCAAATTAAAAAAGTCAAAAATATTATAAATTTATAATAACTAGTTCCACTAAAAGTCAATTTATATTCTTAATAAAATAAAAATTAAAATCGATTTATAGTGTGTAACAAGGTGAGCAGAATTCATTGATATTTCTAAAATGTTATGAATTTAACTTTTTAAAAAAAAAAAGATACAAATAATTCGTAGATGCAAATGTCATTGATCTGATATACTTTATCATTTTTTGATATCTTTCTAATTTATTTCATCTTTCTCAGAAAGCTGTATTATCTGAAGAAGAAATGCTGAAATTCTTTTAATTTTAGATAAAATATTAATTCGTTAAATTACATTTCTTTTTGAATATGTTTAATAAATTAACCATTAATAGAACGTCATGGAACTCAGAATATTTTATTTATTTATATTTTTTTTTTTTTTTTTGATAAAATTTGTTGTTAAACAAAATGCATTTTGATGATTTGATCAAAAAACGAAAAACTTCGAGTTATATATACTTGAAGAAAATTAGAATTATGCGTTAATTAACGGAAACGTTTTTGTGGAAAAATTGGACGAATGATGATTACAAATAAAAACTGAAATAATTTAAATAAAAAATTATTTGTATTTGAATTCATTCAATTATTGCTTCATAATATTGTAAGAATATTATTATTATATCATGAATTAATGAAGTTTCACCGGTACTAACTGCACTACCTGTGCTTGGTAAAGGTAAGTATCAAGGGCAACAGAATTAAATAACTGAGTAGAATTTACAATAATTACACTATGAAGAATTTCTGTAACAAATCTTTGTTTTTGAAGTTAACTTTGTTTTCTCTTAATTATCATTAACTTGAAATAAATTACGAAATTCATTTTTCGTTCAGTTTAATTTTGTAATTTTGAAATCAAGAAATTTTGTTGTTGACAATTTGATCTGTCCGTTTGTGATAAAAATCATAGAATGGCATTTTAAAAGGAAGCAATTAATGAACACATTTCAATGATTTAAAAAAAAAAAAAAAAAAAATTAAAAACAGTAAATGGAGAGAAAGAAGAGGGAAAAATAAAAGAGGACGAAATAAAATTTGTCATTATTATGCTGGCAAAAAGCTTTTATGAAGGAATAAAATTTCAATTTGTAAAATTGACGGTAAAATTTTGGTCAAAACAAAAAAACAATGATTAACTAAATTAAACATTTTCTATTTGAAGACTATTTTGCATGGGGAAAGAATAAGAGAGAAGAAGGGAAATTGAATATGAATTGAAGAAAATAAAAGTTTAATCCACAAATTATATTTATCTTTTTAATTTTATATTAGTATAGAAAAAATTTGGAATTGTCCCCAGAATAATTGGAATTTGATATGGAATGATCTACCGTGTTATCAAATAATCATTTTTGATGAATATTAATTAGTTTTTGTATTTTTATAAATGGCGACGAGAAAGTAATTTAATCAAACTGTTCAGTATTTTGTAAGAAAGAAATTTAAAAAGATGAAAATTTTAAAAGTGAAATTTCTTAAGAAAAATTCTATAAGTCATAATTAATGAAATGTTTATTTGTGTAGTACTAAGCATTTACAAATTATATTCTCTATGTATATATTTGTTAGAAAATGATTTAAGCAAGAATGTGTAAACTAAGTTCTGCAAACTGATATACAGATATCAATACATGAAATACATCACTTTGATATCCTTTCATACAAAGTGTGTCACTCTGATATCTTTTTCATATAAAGTATATCATTTTGATATTTTTTTCCAAAAATTTTAGTAGCTTTTAGTGTACATTGAATTGTAATTTTTGGCAATCTAAAAGAATCAAAGTTGAAATATTTGATTATCAAAGAAACCGAAAAATCGGAGTAAGTTATCTTTCACCAACATAGGAAGTATCAGGGTTTGAAATATTAATTTTTTTTATCTTATAAATACTACGAATTGAGATAATTGCCACTGTCTGATTTTCTATTGTCCTCATCTTTTTTTTTAATCTTTAATTAAAAAAATTTTAGGAAATATAAGATTTCCATCACCCATTCTAATCTTTTTGATGCAAGATATAATTCGGAAGTTATATAATCGTCTCTTCATCCACAACTTTTATATTTTAATTATCAATTCGAAGTTTATTACAAAAAGATTTTTTCATATTGTAAATTCTATCTGGAATAAGAAATTTCATTTTAGCATATAATAGAATCGATTTTTTAGAACTGGAGAATGAAATTTAATTCGAAAATCGAGAAATATCAATCGCCGGATTGGAATATTTCAAAATTGCTAACAAACAATATGTTGCTATAATTTTAATATCGAATATTTGGGATATTGAATTTATGAAGGAATTTTTTTCATATAAATTTCATTTAAAATATGGTATCGAATTAATTGCTAGAATAATTCATTCATTATTTTATACTGTTTCGAATTTTAGCGAAATTGATTGTCTTTTTTTCGTTACAATTTAATTTTTTTTTTTTTTTTTGGATATGTTGTACGGTGAATTTAAAAGCATGTGCTGTATTAGAAGCATACTGTGTAAAAGCAAAAAGCATACTGTAGGAATGTATTATCGTTGTTATGTATGGGATATTGTAATGAAATTTAAATGATTCAAATAAATTTAAATGATTAAAAACGTTATACAAATTATTTTATTTATTGTGCTTAACGAAGATTTCCACGCAAATGCATGAATATAATTAATAAATAAATGTTTTCATATTTTCCGAACAATGAATTTTGGAACAAATAAATGCTGAATAATTATTTAAATAATTAATCATGATTTCAAATGAAGAAAAATTAGCATTGAGGATGATTTTTGATGATTTTTTTCAGCTGGATGATTACATAATCATGAAAAAATTTTCGAATTATTGTAGTATTATATTAAAAAAAAAAAAGATGATTTATTTTATAAATGAACAAATAGTTAAGGTAAAGAAATAAATAATATTTCAATAAAAATTTTGAAAAATTAATTAAAAAATTATGATCAAAACATTTTAAAATAAAATTATGATCAAAACATTTTAAAATTTTTGAATTGTAAATAAGATGATGTATGAAAAATGAAATGATAAATTGAAAAATATGATCCGCAAAAATATTCAATAATGGAGGAAAAAGAAAAAAAAGATATATTTTCTAGTTTGGGAATGATTGATTGAAACGATTTAAAATTAATTTTCAAGACTCAAAACAACAATCAGCAATAAAGAAAATAATTTTAGAAAGTAGAAGAAAAATTGCGTATATCTTACGATTCATTTTCTTTTTTTTCGATCATAATAATTTATAATTTTACTGAACTATTATTCATGAACATAAAAAAGGATTGAAAAAGTTTTTAAACATGAATATAAATGTTTTTATCAAACTTTTCTAAATTTTTTCGAATGAAACAGCTTAAAAAAAAAAAATTATTACGGAAAATTAATCCTTTTTTGAACTTTTCTGAAATTTTTTTCCCTTTATAAAATATGGAAAAGAACTACTACAAGTGTTGTATGATTTGATTAGAAACAATAAACTAATGATTTAATAAAGATAAAGTTCGTTAATTCTTTGGGTTGAATGAATATTACTTTGAGCATATTTAGAAAATTTTAACAGTTAATTTGAAAAGCTACTAAACAATTTTCCTGAAAGTATCTTACACAAAATAAAAATTTTTTAAATAATTTTGAATTCTAGAAAAATTTTGAATATTTGTTTTTTTTTTTTTTTTTTTGAATATAATACATAATGTGGTATTTGAAAATGGGGAAGTTTTTCAAATTATTAAATTCAATTATTTCAATCAATCATGATTTTTTTGAAAGAATCTTAGCAATTATTGATTTTAAATTGTTTCGATTATTTCTTTTCTTAATGAAACTATCATTTATTATTTGAATAAAAAATAGGAAATATTCTATAGCAACATTCAAGAAAAAACACTCAAGAAAAAAGCATTATAGAAATCACTACTTTTATATAATTAAAATTTTTAATGTTTCAAATATCAATTTATATAATAGAATAAGAAAAAGGACGAAAAGTATAAAATAAAGGTCAATTTATGGTTAAATGAAATTTAAATAATTTGAAATATTGAAAAAAAAACAATCAAATGAAAAGGTGAAATTTTTTTTCTTTTTTTTCCTCATGAATTTTTGGTTAGAAACAAAACTCCATTCTTAATATTTGTTTTGTAATTCCTTCAGTAATTTTGAAATTTTTTTTTAGAGTTTTTTTTTTTATTTTTTGTTGTTGTTGAAATTTAAAAAAATCAAACACCGCAAAATTTTTTCTTGATGTTGAAAAAAAAAAAAAAAAGTGTCGGAAAGTTTCGGGGAAGATAGACAAGATACTTTTGAAATGGTGTTTGTTTCAATTTTTTCTTTTTTTTTTTTTTTTTTTTTTTGTAAAATTTAAGTAAATAATCATGATGAAATGTAATGCAATAATATTCGAGGTTTTCTGAAAGATTCATATATCGAGGGCAGAAGGAGAGTTTGAAAAAAATTTAGGTTGACGATAATAATAAGGATGATGATGATGATGATGATGATGAGGATGATGGATGATGATGGTAAATCATGGATGATAATGATGGTGATGGAGGAGGTATATTCCAGAAAACGATAAAATTCCATCTACCTCCTGGTTTCATTGTAAGTCTTTTTCGAAATTTCCATAATTGTCCTTCGATCATCATTTCATCGACGATCAACGTCGCCATTGATGTGTCGTCAACGAGAAATTAACAGTTACTGCTCCATTTTATCAGTTATTCAATCATATTTTACCATAAATCTATTTGATCCAATTAATTAATTTATTTGCAACACTTTGATGATTGGTTTAATAATCGGTTGGTAAATAATAAGCAAAAACAGTTGTTAATTGCAATTTATCCATTTCATTTCTTTTTTTTTTTTTTCTTTTAAGAATCAGTTTATTCTAATTTCTTTGTCTTACCTGATTTTTTATTTTGTTTCTTCAAAAGGTTTATTTAGTCCAATTAATTAATTCATTTACACTAGCTTTAATAATTAATTTAATAATCGGTTGGTAAGCAATCAGCAAAAAAAATTCAGATGGCAAATCATTTATTTTGTTTTTTGTTTTTTTGTTTTTTTTCGTTTTTTTTTTTTTTTTTTTTTTGATAGATTTATCTCTTTCAATCAATTAATTCATCCGCGATATTTTAATGATTAATTTAATAGTACTTCCAGATTTCTGTTAACAGGTAATAAACAAAAAAAAAATCAGATGCCGAGCCATTTTGTTATTTTTTTTTCTGGAGAATTAATTTATTTGAATTCTTTTGTATTATTTAATTTTTGGATTCAATTTTTTTATCACATGTATTCACATAAATTATTATTATATAAAAATAACTTTAATTCCTCAATAATTTATTATCGAATATTAAGTTAAATAGAAGACGATAAATTTCATTTTCTCCATTGTCTTTTATTTTCATTAAATGAGAATTATAAAATATAAAAATTACTCATTTTTTCTTCATAATTTTTATACATTCATGCAAAACATAACATTTTATTCTTTTTTTTATTAAAAATGCAAAAATTTTTAAATTTATTTTTTTTTTTATTGGTATAGAAATTAATAGTACTATTATATATTTCATTCAATATTATTAATCAAACAAGTAATACTGTCGAATATCAGACAAAAATTTTTTTCAGGAAAATTATCAATAATACAGAAAATTTCTGAATTTATTATGCTATGAAAAAAGGGCGATGAATTATCATCTTCTCAGACAAACGCTAGCAACTGTACGATTTGTTGAATAATTTATGAAATACTAATTAATATTTCATAAATTATAACTCGAAAAGTGTCATTAAAATTAAAATTTTCAAAAGAAGCAGAGAAAAAAGGGAGATGAAATAGTTTTATTACCTTAATTAACAATTCTACCTATTAAATTTTTGCTTAATCATTTAATTTTTCGAAATTCTTCTCATCTATATTCATTGTTTTTTCATTTTCTCCCTTCTATTGTTTTTTTGTCTATATTATCATTGTAAACAAATAAACATCTTGCTTGTTTACATCATCATCATTGTAAACAAACAAACAAACAAACAACAAATATCTCTCTTTTGTTTATATTATAATTATGAACAAATAAACATATTTTAAAGATACTATTATTATTGATGGACTATGGAGTAACAGTAACAATTGATAATGATATCATTGGTGATCCAGATATCGAATGTCTTGATGAAGAAATTCGTATTTTTGTTAAAACAAGAAAAATATTTAATGGTAATAATTCTAATTTTATTTAATTAATGACATAAAATGTAAAATAATAACTTTATTTCATTACGATTATTAATTAACTTAAAATCGAAAAAAGTGTTAATTTTCATTATTCTTATTTCAATTGTATCATTTCCGAATTATTAATGATCAAATTGTTCCGTAGGATTAATTATATCATTTGTTGCTTATAAATCATTAAATCAAAATTATCAATCTATTTAATAATATCAAAATAATTAAACTTATCATTTTGTATTAATTATGAATCATATTCAATAATAATAAAAATATATTCTTTGCTGTTGTAGAGAAATATTATCGAGAAAAAAAATGCTAAGACTAAAAAAATGATCAAAAAAAAAAAAAAAAAAATTCATTCTAAAAATCAATCAATACTGACATCTTAATGCATTATAAAAGGATGTTTTATAATTTTCCGTAATTTTCTTCCTCTTTTCTTCTATATCTGCAAAACTTGTCAACATTTTTTCAGGTCGAATTTATGCAAAAGGGAAAGCGGATAATCCAGCATGCTTTAAAGATGATTTTGCTCAAGAGAAGACGACAAAGCCACATATGTTTTTAAAATTTGGTACATGTGGCATGAGAAGTTTACGATCCGTGAGTTATTCGGAATGAAATTTCCCATTCGATTTCATCACAAACTCTCTAATTATCTTAAAGATTAAATGTTCTGCAACTAGAAGTATTAATTTTTTGCAAAAACTTCAGTTTATTAATTTTAAAATTGACATTGTAAATTTGTAAATTTTGATAATTCGAATTATTTAATCGCAGTTAATTAGCAAATAGTGTGATCATTCTTGCTCGGTTTTAACTTGTGACATACATAAATCTAAATAAGTTTTGATCATTGTTCTAACAAGTTGTTAATCGCGGGTCAGAGTTCATGTTTTTTGGTAGAAAGAGGAGTAAAAAGATGAAAGCATAAAGCTATAGTGTTTACTAAGTCGTTTAATATTGTGATTGAAATAAAGTTATTTCAAATTTTAATGAAACTTATTAAAGGCTTGTTAAAAGATTAATTATTAAATGACTTATTAAAATTTGTTAAAAATTTGTGACTTCTTAAAAAATTATGATAATTTGATGATTAAACAATATTAATAATAGATTTCATTCATTTTTAATTTCAAGCTTAAAGAAATTATAATTTTCGAAATCATTTTAGATTGATCCAAGAGGAATGTATTATGGTATTACGATAGTTGTTTCATTTCACACGGTTTGATTATTGAAACAGTTTGAATATTTCTTCAAATTATTCTTGTATTTCTGAAAAAATTAAAAATTTAATGCTTAAATTGATTAAAAGAAGGAATTTCATATTTCATTTATACTTCATTTAGTATTCAGAATGAATACTAATTAAACTGAGGAAAGTTTAAATTCTAATTCATAAGCAATAATTTTAATTGAAAATACTTTCAGATATTGATCACAAAAGTTGATCAAGCATTTCATGTTAAATGCTTTTTCGAAGAATCTAGCCGTGGGCTTAATACTAAACTTGGTGTTAGGTAAATTTTGAAAAAATTTTCGAAAAATTATCAAAAAAAAAAAGAACTGAAAGCACAAATCAAATTTTAACGAATATTTCAGTTCATATTTCATAAATTCAAATCTTTTTTTTTAATATCAACTAATTTCATCCCATAAATAGGATAAATTAGATAATAGTATTAGAGAAGGAGTATAATTTGAAATCTAATCTTAATTGACATATCTAATTATGGGTATTCATTCCTCTATACATATATACTTATATTTGCATCTATAATTATGATTTAAATGCTTGAAAATTAGGTCAAAAAGACAAAGAGAGAGAAAGAGAAAGGGAAAGGGAGAGATAGATAAGGAAAAGGGAATTTTAAATCTAGGTTATATTTCCAGTCGTCTTTTAAAGGTTCAATTATTATTTTATTTTATTTTTTTTTTTTTTTGCAGTTATTTCTTATTTTCATCATTCAGCAAATACTCTTCGATTAAAATATTTTAATGAAATTCAATATACAATAAATAAATAATAATTGTATAATTAAATTACTATTACTTATTCTATTTGCAATTTATAAGATCAATTAATTAATGCTTGCTATTATTCTTCAGAAATTTCAAAACAAATAATAATAAATTAGGGCTTTTTTATTTTAAATTTTAAATAATTAAATTATTATTAGCTAATGTTTTTAACATCTATAAATAACTTAAATTTTGCAAATGGATTAAAAATGAAAATATTTTGCCAAGTATATATTTGACCGTATGAACCGTATGAAAACTTATATCTCATGAAAATACCGTATGAAAATTATACTGTACGAAAACATATGAAAATTTATATCTCATGTCATTAATGTTACAGTATCCAAAAAGTGACAAAATATTTTCCATTTTTAATTGGTTCATAATAATTGAAGACATTATAAATAAGCGTAATTAAATAGGAGAGAAATTTACAATACGTTGTGAAATAAATTTCAATTTCAGCATGATAACTGCGAAAGAAATGGAAGCACGCCATCCTATTCCAGGTTGCTCTTACAGTATCCATGCAGGTAGTATCGATGATCTCGAAGCTGGAAAACCTGCCGGTCCTATAATTAAGTTCGCAAGAGTTGGTGATCGAGTACTTCATCAATGGCATTGTGATGACCGTAAGAAATTTTTTTTTATGGTACCAGAGGAATTATTCCTACAGTACTTCCCCTTTTTCATATACTGTATAATTTCAAAATTTAAT
The DNA here is from genome assembly GCA_028564675.1 of Onchocerca lupi. Taxonomy (NCBI): domain Eukaryota; kingdom Metazoa; phylum Nematoda; class Chromadorea; order Rhabditida; family Onchocercidae; genus Onchocerca; species Onchocerca lupi. The sequence continues at coordinate 81,371 of JAOVVO010000228.1, forward strand.
GCCAATTATCACCGTACTTATAAATATGTTATTAAGTTACAGAACTAAGATTTGAAAATTCCTTTATATTCAGTTGATGCCTAAAATTTATCAATACTAGGTTGATAATAATTTTATCTACACAATATATATTTAAAACTTATCAATATTAGGTGACAATAGGTTGATAATTGATAAGAGTTGATAATAGCTTTAAGTCAATCAATAATTCATATCATTTATTTAAGAAATGTTTGGCATACTTATCAATAACTGCTACGTCACTGATGGATTTGGTAAACGTACTGAAGTTGTAGACTCAAATGGGTTAGCATTCTTTTTTTGTTCTTTTTTTTTTCAAATTTGAAAATAAATCTGCTCTAAAAAATAATTATTACATTATTTCATCAATTAATTTTGAAGATTTGCATAGATTTTTTCAAAAAAAAAAAAAAAAAAATTGCTAATAATATAGATGTTCGATTGATCCAATTCTGATTACGGGTATTCGATATTCAAGTGATTTGCAACGAGCTTATGGTGAAAGTATGGTATTTAAATTTGCTGATCGTCCAGGTGTTTGGTTCTTTTGTCAAATTCAAATGTGTATGAAAAAGGATGGAATGTGTAACGGGATTACGGTGAATGAATTTTTTGCGAATTTAATTTTTTTTTTTTTTGTTAATTTAAAAAATTTTTATCACAATTTTATTTTCTTCTAAAATATTTTATTTTTTGTGAAATGAATAAAAAAAGAGAAAATAAAAAATTGCCAAGTAGAAAAATGAATAAATGAGTGAATAAAAAATGTAATGAAGAAACTAATTTAACTAATTTTTTTAATCATTTTTAATGATATTTTAATTATGCATAATAAAATGAATAATTTAGCCACCATCATGTGCTTCACCAACCGGAAATATCGCATATAATGCAAAAAATGGGGAACAAAAATATTCCGGAAGGATAAGACCGGTATCACTAACATCATCAGCTACAAAATCAGCAAAACAAAAATCGAAAATAGGAATTTCGGAATACGAAATGGGAAACACCGAAGGATCAGTAGATGAGTATTTAGAAGAACATGCCAGGTTTAGTTATTAATTTTTGGAAGGATTTAAATTTCTGGTTAAAAAAAGTTTTTGCCCTTCCTTGATACTTTACTTTTTTCAAGTTTTTGATATAATAATTCTTTTTCGTAAATGAAATATTTAAAAAAATGAAAAGAAATTTCTGATTAGCCAAAATTATCATGCAACAATTAATATAGGACAAAATTTTTTAATTGAATTAAACTTTTTTAGAATTTAATAAAATTAACAAAATTCAAAAATGCGAAACAATTGAAAAAATAAAAATAGAAATTCGATTAATTAAAATTATTTTATTCAATAATCAATGTAGTACAAGAAATATTTATTTGAATTGAAAGATGGTCGAAATTTTTTTTCAGAATTTGGTAAAAATTAAATAAAATTCTATAAAAAATAATTGTCATTTTTTAAGAACTGCGATAGAAAATGAAGGAAATGATGGAATTTATGATTTAATTGAATTTACAACGAAATCGCCACAAAATGGACGAAGAAATGGATTTTCACGAACAGTCGTAAAACCAAAAATATCGTCAACAACAACGACTAAAGTTGGAATTTTCGCTTTTTTTTTTTTTCAGGAAAATTTCGATCACCACAGTTTATTTTAATTCGTAAAAATTTCGCAATTTTATATGAATTCCTTTAAAATATTTTTTATAATTATTAATTGTTTTCTTTTTTTTTGGCAAAAAAATTTCGATCACTAAAGTTTGTTTCATTGAACTTATTTATGTAAAAATTGTCATATCCTACTTCTTTTTTTTTTAAATATTTTGATAAATATTAATTACTTTCGTTTTTTCTTTTTTTTTTTTTTTTTTTTTTTTTTAAAAAAAGAATTCCAGGCATTAGTAACAGCAATTTTCGAAACTGATGAATATAATGATGCTGACGACAAAAATAATGACAAAGATATTGGAAAATCAATTAATGACAGTAATATTTGTAATTAAAATAAAGTTATGAAAAAGTGGTAAAAAAAAATTGGAAGCAAAAATATTCATTGAAAGAAATTTGTTATCAGTGATAATTTGAATAAAACTTAAAAATGAAAAATTTTTTCCATGATTTATCTAGAATAAATTTCGATACATTCATTATTTATTACCAATATAAAATTAATCAAATTATGCAAATATTTAATTGGATGAAATTGTTTAAACTGCAATTAATTTCAATTTTTAGAACTCAATGAAAATAAATTTAACTTTTAGAAACTGATAATAAAAAATTTTAGTCTTTCACAATTTGAATAAGAAAAATTTTGAATTTGATATTGAAAAAAATGATTAAAATAATTTTCTAATTTACATTTTCAGAAGAATTTAAAGAATCAGAATATGAAGATTTACCAATTTCATCTAATTTGAATAATTTATTGGCTAATTTGCCGGATGAAGTTAATGCTGATTCATTGCAAAAAATGTTTCATGATTCGGTAGAAAATCGGCGAGCATTAATGCGAAGTTTTGATTATTTAATGAATCAGGTTATTGATTAATTTGATTCAAAAATTAGCATATCCGAAACAAATTTAACAAATTTAAAACAATTTAAATATCGAAAAAAAAAATTGGACGAAATTTTGAAATTTTTAAGAAATTTGTTAAATTAAAAGATTAGAAAAATATATAAATTTAATTTCATTTCAAAGGTATGAAAAAAAATTTTCATTCTTATCTATCACAAAATACAAAATTGTTCCAATACTAAATTAAATGTTTCGTTTATGTCATATCAATTTCACGTAATTATTTAAAAATCATTTTCGTTTTTAATTAATATAATTAATAGGTGAAAGAAAATGAAATGATTGAGAAAACAACGACATCAACAAAGTCACCAATTATGAATAGAAAATACAAATCGGGTGACAAAATTAAAACATTCAAAGTATTAGATTTCTTTTTTTTTTTTGTTTGTTCTTAATTGAAAATAGGTCTAAAAAAAAAAGTTTTTGTAATAAGAAAATAATTTTGCAATTTTTAACTATTTTTGAAATTAAAAAGAAAAATGATAGCAATTTTCAAATTCAAATTTTCAAAAATTTTCAAATTTTGATTATTCTTTAGGTATCTTGGGATTCAATTCGAATGGCTGATAAGCCATTAATTGAAACTTTTGGTACTGATCAAGAAGATCAAGATCGTTCGATTACCGAGAATATTCATACAATATCACCAATACACAATGATGAAAGAACATCAATGATTGCTGGACAATTAATTATCTATGATTTGGATGAAGAACCACCAATTACTAGTCAATTAAAACGAGAAAAAGGTAAAATTATGATTCAATTAATTTTAAGGTTAATTTCAGTTGAGCAGAAATCATCGGTATTGCAGGAAAAAAAAATACATTTCTTAATGATCGTATAACTTTTAGCAACACTGATATACGATTAAATTGAATGAATGATCCAACATTAGTGATAAGTTTTTATCAATATTGTTGAATCACTTAATTTTCTCACTCAATTGAATTTAACAATATTGCTAAATTTTATCAGTATTTCGGATCAATTAATTCAATATTATCAGTATTATTGAATCATTCAATAGTTTGTTAATGATAATTGATGAAGCTAGTTGATAATGCTGATAATGCAATTATCATTGTTAACCATTGATAATAATATCCTAATAAATGTATTAATAATAACTATCATAATTCATGGTGATTGTTTATACTAGGATATTCAATGATAATCACTGATAATCAATGAATTTTTTATCTGAAATATTAACATTAGCTAATATAATAAGCGTTAAGATGACACAGTAGCTAGCACAATAAACATTAAGTAACACGATAACTTACACAATAAGCATTACGATAGCTAATACAACAAGCATCAAAATAACACGATAGCTAATACAATAAGCATTAAGGTAACATAATAGCTAATACAATAAGCAACAAGCATTAATATTCTTTCAGCGCTTGCAACAACTAGTTGTATTATTAGCAGGCAAGGATTATTTGTTGTTGCTTCAAGTTTGGGTGCTATTTCAATTGCATTATTCATTATTACCTTTTTCATGTACCTTCGATTATCCAGATTTATCAAGGTAAATGAACCTTATTAATTTCATTTTAATTTTAATTGGAATTTATGTTTAATATCTTAATGATAGAAATATGCAAAATTGATAATATATATTGTTAAAAACTTTAAAAATTCACTCATTACTTAGATTGTTTAGAGTAAACTAATTTTTAGAAATTAATTAATTGATAGAATAGAATTAAGTAATCATTTACATCATAAGATATTTTATAACTTGCTTTATAAAAATCAATTTAGAACTTCAATATATTCAACTTCTAAAGCATAATAAAAAAGAAAAATTTTAATCAAATGATTAGTTTTTTATTTCAATTAATCAATTTCGATCAATTTTTCGTCTTATCATGATAATACTATAATTAAATAATTAGTTTTTATATTCTAATCAGTTAATTTCAGTCAATTTTTCACCTTACTATGATAGTATTTGTAAAATAAAATGGCTATGATTAAGTGGTAAATTTTGTTATCAAATATTTATGACCAAAAATCAAGCTGTCTATTTCTTCGAAATATGCAACAATGCATGATTTAATTAATTGATTTCCATTTTCAGAATCAGTACAAGCATTGATCGAATCAATAAATATCTCATCACTTATCAGTGAAATTGATATAAAAAATGTTCTAATGGAATAATTTTGATTATTAATTATCATTATTAAGTATTACGAGTTCAAGTCAACGATAATCATTTACCTTGATAGCAAATACAATTAGTTCTAATTATTTTATATCTGATTTTCTCAGATTTCGATTTTAAATATCAAATTTTTGTCTTTGATTTTAAAAACAACTTTGATAACAAATACAAATTTCTACAATTATTTGGTACTGTTTTTTATATTTTGATTCCAAGTATCAAAAAAATAAAAAAAATTTACAGGAAAGTAAAAATTAAGAAATTGTAAAAAAAATCAATTTTTTTTCCATTTTTTAAATATGAAATTATAAAATGCTATTTAACAAAGATTAAAACTATTGCTTAATGCAATCGATATGAAAGTATGCCGAGAATTTGAATTTGCAATCGAAAAAACGAATAAATTAATTATCAAAATTTATCATGCTGTATCAGGAAGACGATAATTTGTGTTATATTTCGGTTATGAAAATAAAATAGCTTGTTTGAATTGTTGTAATTTATGCGAAATATTAATTGTTTGCTTGTTAGTTTTATTTAAATTGAAATTTCGAAATAAATTTTTTATGATTATAATAAATATTAAATTGCTATATTTTTTCAAATATTACTTAAAATTTGTTTTGAATTGCTTAAATTAATAAAATATCCCAAAAAGAATTTATTCTGTTTTTCATTTAATTAATTGACAGAAAATATATTAAAGAATATTTGTAGTATAAAGAATTTATCTTGGAAAATGAATATTAGTTTGAATATATGGAGTATTGATTTTATTCAAAATTTGTCGTTAACCCTTTATTATCGATTTTTCTATCTGTTTTAATTTTTAGTTTCAATATCATTATTAAATTAAATCTGTTTTAATGCAAGTTAAAACTAAAATTTCCACAGATTTTTCTTTGCTTTCTCGATTACGCAGTTTTCAAACATATATTTTGTTTGATGTATGATGAATTTATTTATTGATAATAAATTTATCCATTGTATTTATCGCTAATAAAATAAACTTATCGATAAATACGCCTAATTACAGCATTAAAATATATCAAAATCTATCAATGTCTTTGATTTAAGCATATAATCAGTTATTGTTAATTAATTTATTATAAATTTTTGTCATATTTATATAAAAGAAATTTTCTTTGAAGTAAAAACGATATAATTTATGATTTTAATTAGAATCGGTTGATTTTTCCTTTAATTTTAAATTTTCTCAATTCTTCACAAACTATTTTCAGTTACTTTCAATTGAAATGACAAGAATATATTGTAAAGGAACGGCGAAATTTTTGAAATGTGAAAAACTTGATCAATTTCTTATCAAAATCATAAATTATACTATATTTTGAGAAAAAAAAATCTAATTATATATATTACAGAATAATAAAATTACTTAGTTATCACTGATTATATATTTAAATATATACATTTAAATCAATATTTAAATCTGATTATATATTCAAACATATCTTTGAACCATTTTTGATTTAATCATAAAAATTAATAATAATTTATTAATTCATTATAAAATTCTGCCATATACATGCATAAATGTGACAGATTTTTTATTTTTTTTATTTTTTTCATTTCTTTATTCGCTCCCTTAAATTCTAATAAGCAATCGAATAATCTAAATTTTTCCTTATCGGAGATTTATTTAGATCAAAAAAAAAAAAGAAACAATAAAGAAATAGCAGGTAATTGGAAGCGGAAATGGGTCATGATTCTTGAGGAGGAAGTTTTTGAATTCATTTTGATTCAATTTTTAATTGGTAGCATATTAGGTCGTACCACCTGGACGACCCATTCCACTCCTCTTCTCAAATACATATTTTACAAAAAAAAAAAAAAAAAAAAAAAAAAAAAAATTTACGTTGGTATTACCTATTTTTTCTTCTCCAATCTAATCTTCTCAAACAAATTATTATGACTGGAGTATATCAAAAAAACGAAAAAAGAATCACTGGTACCATCGTTTCAAATTTTTTTTTTTTTTTTTTCTTCCGTTTTAATCCTCTCTTTTTTTTTCCCGCAACAAAATATGTTTTTAATCTTTTTTTTTCTGTTAAATCGGAAATATGGCAATTAAATTTTTTTTTTCGAATAAAAAAAGTGATTGAAATATTTGAGATAAATCATTTCTATCATGTAATCTATCATTAAGTAAAAAGTTACTAGTAAAATATGATGGAATAATTCATTATTTCATGTGCATATTTTTTATCACCATATCGTTTGTTTCAATTATTTGGCATTTTATCGAATTTCGCTAATTAATTACTTCAAACATCAAGTTAATAAGCTAGTTTTGTTGATTAATTAATTCAATCATTGAGTTAAATTGCGAATTTTTCTAATTGATTATGCATTGGATTAATACACTAATCTCGCTAATTAATTATTTCATACGTTTGAATAGTATGCAAACTTAATCAGTGAATTTTTCTAAAAATTTTACAATATCGAAATTTAAAAAAAAAAAAATGAATCTTAAAAATTATTTTGATATTAAATTACTAATGAATAATTCTGGCAATTTTAAGAAATCAATGATAATTCTGTCAATCTTAATAAATTATCACTTCTAATTATTATTTGAAAATAAAAAATATTTTGATTTTAATTCGGTTAGCCATTCATTTCAAACAAATAAATTGAATAATTATAAAAAACTCTTTTGTTTATCACTGTATGTTTATGCAATCATTCGTTTTCCCCGATATAATAGATAATCTTGAATATAAGTTTGTCGATTCCTACATTTGAGGGTAGAAATATGCTAATTTCTTCAACTTCTAATTGGATAGTCTAAAATGTTTCAATTTCCTCATTCGAGAACTTAAAATTCCCAATTTCTCTAACTTTCACATTCGAGAGTTTAAAATATTTAAATTTCTTCTATTCTTACATTCGAGATCTTGAAAAATTTCAATTATTTCGATTTTTGCTTTGAAGGCTTGAAATTTGCCAATTACTCAAATTCTTGTGTTCGAAAATTTAAAATATTTCATTTCCTTTGATTATTACATTCGAAAGTTTTAAAGGATGTCGATTCATTCGACTTTTACATTTAAGAAATTCAAAATTTCTCAATTCATTCGATTTCTACATTCGAAGGTTTCAAATATTTATTCATTTTGATTCATACATTTAAAAACTTGAAATATTTCAATTTCTGATTGTAAATGATTAAAATGAATGAATTATTTAAATTGCATCATTTGCACACATCTACAACGTATTAGTATTATTTATTTGAACTAAATTTTGTAATGGAAAAAAGTGAAAAAAATTTTTCATTCCAAATTTGCCAATAATATAAACGAATACAATATTATAAATTTAAATCCAACATAATTTATTCTTATCATATATTTACAATCATACATTATCAAAATTATGGGTCGATTTTGATCAAAACTATAATCAAAATGATAATTTCATCCATTATCAACGGATTTTACGCTCGTCATTTAACGTTGCAAATGTTTGCATTTAAATGAGGTAAAAATTTCGAAGTTTATGTATGTTTGTGTATGTGTGTATGTCTGTGTATGTGTGTATGTAAGATATAAAATCACGGTATGAATCTTTATAGAAGTGTATGTTGTATGTATTTTGCAGCATCGAACGACCTGTATATTTTGGAATTTGGGGCAATTTAAATTCGAACTGATGCATTGTTGCTTGATTCCGACATCATTACCAAATCATGTTGTCGTAGTAGTTGTCACCAAATCATATATTTGTTGTAATTCTCTCATTCTCAAAATTTTAGAACTTTTGAATCAATCCAATTGTTCAATTCTTGATTCCTGAATTAGTCATGGCAAAAGGGAGCAATTCGATAAATCTCCAAAAAAAATTGTATCAGATGGAAATGGAAAATTTCAACGATTCAGTCAAGTTTTTTTCTTTTTTTTTTTTTTTTTGATTTTTTTATTTCAACAACAATTCAATTCATTTATTACAATTCATTGTGAGAATTAGTATTTGTCATCATTTGTAAACTTAGCTGAATGGTTCAGGATAAGAGGAAGCAAATAGAAGCAAATTTCGTCAATGAATTTCTTAAAAATTTATCAGCTTGAATTTCAATTATTGGTCAAGTTTTTTCAAACTTTTTTTTTTGACTTCAATTATTTCTAAAAACCCATCTTCAATTAACATTTTCAATTATCTTTAATAAATGCTATCATAAAAATTTTATAAATAATTTGTTAAAATTCAGAAACAACAAATATTTTACCTTTTTTATCCATCAATTAAATTGGAAATTCGAATTTCAAATTAAATTTCACAAGATAAGTTTATTATCTTCATCTTTTTCTCTTCTTATCAAATAATTTTTATTTTAGAATTTTTTTCAATTTTCCCTTTTTTAAATTTTTCATTTTGAAAAGAAAAAAAACAACGAAATACCATTGAATATGATATTAATGTAATTAAATGCAATTTAATTAAATGTTTTATGCAAATTTCAAGAAAATATTACCTTTAAATAGAAAAATTTGCCATTTGTAAGCTGCATAATTTAATTTGTTTGCGAAAAAAAAGAACTACAATTAATTATTACTTAATTTAAATACCATCATTTTTTTATATATGCATATAATAGTTGCTAACATTTGAAATTTGATAATTTTTCTATTTTTAAATATTAGTATTTATTTGGGAGTCTTTATAATAATTTGCTCGTGAAAAAATTAATAATTAATTGTTTTCTAATTTAAATATTATTCATTAATTATTTTTTCAAAAAATGAATGTTTGAAAATTATTTCAATATTCTTTCCATTTTTGAAAATTACAATATAATTTTCAGAAAATTTATTAAAAAAGTTTTCATCCTTTCTTAAAAATCCATTCCATTTCTTTGTTTGATTATTCTATTCAATAAATAAATGCTATCATAATATAAGCATTTAAGTTTTAAAGAAGTAAAAAGAAAAAAAATTGGATCAATTTTCAAAAATTCATTTTTCCAGGAAATGATTTTATGATTCATTTATACTTAGCTTAAATAATAAATAATTGTAATTCTGTCGTCTTTTTTTCACTGACAAATTATCATAAAATTTTTCCAGATGTTTTCCAATATCAATCAAATTTTAAATTGTCAATTGGTCATATTTAATTTAAATATATTAAATCGTCACAATTATTTGCTTTCTTGGTTTTTTCACCAATAAATTATCATTACAAGATCTTTCCAAATATATATAATACTTTAAAAAAAAAAAAAATATTGATTAAATTTTAAGTTAGCAACTAATAAATAAATAGAATAAATAAATATACAGAATTGAACCAAATAGTTTATTTAAATATTACTGAATTTAGTTTATTATTGAATCATAAAATTTATGAATCAAAATTGCTAAATGCGAAAAAATGAAAGCAAAAATTGTTTAATAAAAAAGTGAAAAGAAAAACGAAGATAATGTTTCAAAAATGTATTTTGAAGTATTTCTTCTCCAGTTATGAATAATATCATTTGTCAATTTACAGGTTTCTTTTTTTTTTACCTTTTTTTTTTTCTTCCAAATCATCCAATTTTCATGCACAGGTATGATTCCGTCTTCTCCATCTACCTTTTCCTTCCTTCTTTCAGCAAAATTTCAACGAAATCAGAAATAGCTTTTTTTTTTTTCCTTCATTTTCAATTTTACATTATTAATATTACTTGCTTGATTATTTTTCTTTTTTCGCTATTCGCTGACATATTGTTTATTGTACTTTGATGTTAAAAAAAAGAAAAAAGAGAAAAATTGTTATATTTCATCATTTTTGAATTTTCTTACGATCATTTTTCAAAACCAATTTCTTCTCAGTTTTATCTAACATCTCAACTTTTAATTAATGAACATTTCTATAATTTCAAGAAAATGTTTTTCTAGAACGGTAGGAGAGAGGGATAGAAAAGATAAGAATTGTTGTATGAAATTTCTCTTTGTTTTGTTTATTAATAAAAATTTTGGTTTATAAAAATTCAGGATTTATTCATTTATTGTTTGCTAATAAAACTTTAAATTATCAGAATTAGAGATTCGCTTATTAATTGTTTTATTAATGATTTTGTTGATTTCTTTTTCGCTTCATTTTTACTCCTTTTTTAAATTTTTTCTTAAAATACAATAATGTGATGTTTTCAAATAAAATTATATCATATTTTTATCTTAATTATTTCTTAATTTAGCTTATTCGATATTTTGTCATTTCACATTTTGAAATAAATTTTAATATTTTGTCATTTTAAAAATTTTTTTCCGTTCTACCATTTTAATCAATTGTCATTACAACAATAAAATGTTATTCATGATTTTTAAAATAATACTTAATTTTTATTGAATTTCGTTTTTTTAAAAATTTTCAGTTATCCCTTCAATAACAAAAATTATTATCTTTTTTGTCAAATCTGTAGCTTCCTTAAGCTTGCTAATAATTCAATTATGAATTATCACTTGACAACAAATGTTATCATTTTTTCAGAAAAAAAAATCAAATCAAATTCTCCAAATTGAACTTTCCACCATTTCTTAATTCTGAATTATCTTCACGACAATGAAGAGTGGCACTTTTTATTCGATAAGCTTATCTTCTAGATTGATTATTAAACTATCGGTGATTTAATAAAGTAAATGAGAGGTTTATTTGTAACTAAATTTTTATGTGAAATTTTTCATACAGAAAAAAAAACTTTTACTTATCAATTTCAAAAAGAAATTCTTTTCTCTTTTATTGCAGTACAAGATTCGGTTAAATTTTCGGTGATAAAAATTAGATTATTTATATATATAAATAATGCAATAAAATATATATATATATAATCTAATTTTCATCACCGAAAGTTATATATATATATAAATCTATGAATGAAAGATAATAATTATCATCTATTATTATCATTATCATTGTTGTTCAGAAAAAATTATAGAAATTAACTGATTCTGGTGATCGAAATATTTTTCCATTTTAAATTTTTATTTCCATTATATGATTTATCGATTATATATTCTTGATCCCGTTTATTTACGTTGTATTTTTTTTTTTTTTTTTTTTGACATTTGTCATCGTCAGAGTTTTTTTTTTTTTTTCTTTAATTAAATACTCGGAAATATGCAAAGATATGCAATATGTATCTAAAATGTTTCATCATCGATATTACAGTATCGTTTTATTATCGATATTACAGTATTGCATTATTCGAGAATTTGATATTCATATTAATTTTCTCGAGAATTTGGTATAAGTTTGAAAACTTCCTTTCTCTTTAAATGTTTTACTCAACGAATAGATCGATTTAATCTTTGTCCAAAAATAGAACCTAACTGAAAAATGCGTATTGATATGATTCTTGAAATGCTCATGATATGATAGAATTTATATTATTATGTTTTATCCTAAATCGTCAATTTTATCTTCAAAAATTAAGTTTCCAGTTATAATATTTAATTAAATGGACGTCTTTAACATGTGCGTCATATTATATAACTGAGATATTAAATCAAATCCGTATAAAAATATAAATGCTCCTTGTTACAAATGATAAATCTGCAGATGTTCTCCACCGATTGCTTTGACTGCGGCTACTTCCTGCAACGTTTCAAGTTCTTCATTAATTGATTTGAAATTTTCATGCCGCGTTGCATTCGAATAAGCGCGTGTTTTTAAATAAACAAGGCCAGCAATTTGAGCTTTTCGTTTGTTTTCTGCTTTATGAGGGCTGTAATTTATTTATTTTTTGATCTGTGGGAAATGTAGTTACGTCGCATAAATGTCGAGGTCATAATAGTGTATAATGAGATGTTTCCTTCAAGCAATTTGTGAATTATCTCTTCTAATAGTAGGCTAGTATTACTTCTAATATTAGGTCGGTCTTGGTTTGCCTCTTTGTCGTAAATGTTCAGTGTTCATTTTGACACAATGTTACATTCAGGTAGGCACGTTGTTTCTGTACAGATACATCTACTTTTTTTACCTGTCATACCTGTGACAAATAAAAGTAAGTGAGCGGACTGAATCTATTAACCACGTTTATTTTTTGCAAAATGGACGTGGCTTTCAATATGCAACGCTCCGTAGGCTCGGTAAAGTATGTGCGTATTCCAATGTAACGTTCTGTCAAAATTTCAAAGCATGGATAAAAACCTTCGGAGATTTAGGATTTTGAAAAAACGAACATTTGCGACAGTTAATATCTTTTAATCTTCTATATAAATAAAAATGTAAATGCTCCTTATATATTTCCGCAAAACTCCAGAAGGTCTGCACCGATTGCTTTCGAATTTCGATATAACCTTGCATTCGAATATAAACGTGTTTTTATATAAGCATACTTACTTTTTTTTACGTATCACGTCCGTGAAAACTAAAAGTAAGTTAGAACAGATTTATTGACTCCGCCTCCCTTTTTTTCTCTCATCCTCCTTCTTCTTCCCATCTCTCTCTTCTTTTCCCGAGTAAAACATACGAGACGTTAGCGAATGTCATGAATAGAATAAGATTAGAACTAAAAAAAAAAAAAAAAAAAATGCTGTCAACTAAATGCTCCAACATTTGTCAACAATTATCGTTTATTATTATTCATTATTTATTTATTACTTTATTCCTAAGTCATTCCTTTGTAACCCTTAACTGCTAGGATCAATTTCGATCACCCTCACGCGCTAACGAAGGCACATCATCATCACGCGCTAACAAGGGCGTTCTTTTCTATCATTTTGCATAGGGATGTCAACGAGAGCGATTTAATGCTCCGACTCGTGTTTTTTTCCCCTTATATCGTTTTTTCCTTTTTTGCATTAATAAATTTATCCTAGATTTGTTTTATTGATATTATTGATTTGTGATTGTTACTTAATAAATAGTAATAAATAATAAAAAATAATAATGGTAAATAATGACAAATAATAAATAATGATTAATAATAATAATAAATAACAAAGATAATAAATTATGATAAATAATAGTAAATAACAATAAATAATGATAAAGAAATAATAAATAATAGCAACGCGTGTGTAAAACATGCACGCACTTGAATGCAGTATTGTATCAGAATTTCAAAGCAATAGGTCAAGGATTTTCCGATATCTAAGATTTTGAATTAATATAGATAAGACGCATGTTTACGAAATTTCGGAGGCTTAAGATTTTTAAACAAACAAACATTGACATTTTTATTTATATAGAATAGCTGGAATCGGACACGCAAAGCGTGGCTGGTCCCCAATAGACTGGTTGGGTCCAGTTAGTATAATATCATATTACATAATACAAATAACATTACCGAAACATATCAATCTGTCATTAAAAAAAAAAAAAAAATGTAATATCTCTTGGAAATCATTTCTTATATGTTTGTTTGGAATAAATATTATTATAAAATTCAAATTTAAATTCATTATTTTTTTGACGCAAGACGATAGCAATCGTGCAATGAATATATTTTAATTAAAAGCGTTAATTTTTAAACAAAATGAAATTTTTCAACTATATTTTATGCTAAATTATTTCATGCAGCAGTAATTTTTCATTAAGTAAATAAACAGATGAGTAAATAAGTAAATAAGCAAATAATTTTATTACCAATTTTCAATTTATTTTTACACCAACTTTCATTTTTTTTTATTCTTTATATTATTGTTTACAACATCCAGACTTTGTTTACAATTGATTTTAGAGAATAAATAAATAAATAATTAATTAACTTTATTGAAAATTTTTCATTCAGTTTATGTAATTTTCAATTCTTCTACTTTTCTAAATATTGTTTACAATATTCACTGTTATGTTTAAATTTCATTTTGTTTATTTCAAAAATGTCATCCATGAATTGAACACAACATTTTTATCAACTTTTTTCTATTTTTATTAACTTTCATCAACTCTTTGCAATTTTTATACCTCTTTTCATAATTATTCTATTTCTCGCACAACAGTTTTTATCTATTCATTGAAATAATTGTTTAAATCCGGTTTTTCGCCTTTTTTCTCTCCCCTTGTCATTTATCATTTTATTTTCTTTCTGCTTGTTTTATTCCCATATTCATTAAAAATGTCATTAATCAACAAAAACATATTATCCTACAATTTCATATACATATATGAAGTTTTTACGATAAAAAAGACGAAACTTGTGACGAAGTGACTCTTATTATTATTACTATTACTATTACATTTTTCTAAGTATACCATTTTCACAATTGAATAGAATAAATTAAAGAAATACATGGAATGCTAAAATTTTCGAAAATAAATTAAAATTTTTTAACTTAAAATGATTAGATCATGTCGCATTGTTACATTTAACTAATATTCCATCTCTATAATTCAATGTAATAAGTAGAAAAATATAATATTAAGCATTCTGAAAATAACTCCAAATTCTTTAACCTAAAATAATTATATAAAAGAAATAAAATAAGCCTTATCAATTCAGTTGAAAGTTTGAAATTCAGTAAAAAGTCATGAATCATTCAGATTTCGATATTTTCAAATTATGGATTGATTTATTCCAGTTTTAATTATTAGTCGTACTGTTTTATGTGCTGCAGCTGTCTTAGTAAAATTTGCTTTTTTTTTGAATTGAAATTTTTGTTCAAATATTGCTGGAGACATCAACATCATCACAAACTCATCATATATTTATTGTCAACAAGTTTTAGTTTCATTTTCTTTTTCTTTTTCCCTTTTTTTTCGATTTTTTCCTTCCTTTTAGCAAATTTTACCTGTCTTTGCCCGTCTTCTTAACATGAGCAATGACAATTTTACACTTTAACATATGAAATGTCGCCACTGATACTCTTCATTTATGATACCGATTATGTCGAATGTTTACCTTCTTCCTAAAATTTTATTAATTTAATTAATTATCACAATCATCATTTTTTATCATCTTAAGCTTATTGTCATTATTCTTCGCTTAATTTTAATTAATAGTATTTTGAACCAATTAAATTCAGAATAAGTAAATTTCTGTTCCTTAAATCTCTGCATTCATACTGATCATTATCAATTATCATTATTATTACTTTATTACTTCCATTATCTATTTTATTTTGTAACAGCAATATTCCAAACAATTATAACAAATTAACTTTACAATTTAAAATAAATAAATCTTCTTACATTTGTATTCTATAAAAAATTAATCTTTATAAATTTGAAGTATATAAAAATCCAAAAATTTCATTTTTAAATTTAATAGCTTAATTTATCAATTTAATTCTTGAATAAACATCATTTTTTGGTTTATGATAATAATTATAATATTAAGAATAGTAATAATAGTAGTAATGATAATAATAATAGAAATAATAAATAATAATAACAATAATAATAGCAATGTTTGTATTTTCATGAATGAATTTAGTCATCAAATATATTTTCGTGAAATGTCGGCAAAATTTTTTTCTTTTATTTTAAAATTTCTGCAATCGTTTTTTTTTTTTCCTAAATTTAATAAATCGAAAAAGATTTTTTATTCGAACATTTAAAATATTATTAAGTGAATTTGAAATTTTTTCATTCAATAACAGTCTTTCCAATATCAAAAGAAAAATAATAAGTATACAATTACTGATTTAATAAATCAATAAGCATTTAAAAAATTCTTTCATAATGACAAATTCATACGTTTAAAGTCGAATAATTTATGAATATATAAAATAATAATAATGGAATAGATTATTATAAAAATTTGATGAAAATTTTGAAATTAAAAATCAATTAATTCATTTTGCATCCTTTTTAATTAGAAATATTATTTCTATTATTTGAATATGTAAATTTACTAAATATATATTTGATAAGTGCTTGAATGATGTAAATAAAATAATACAAACTACTCATTATTTCATATTTTTATAATTATAATATCATTTTTATAATTTACTTAAATATGCAAATCTTTTTAATCATTTAAATAATCAAAGAATATTATTATTTAAATATGTAAATTCATTCATTTAACTTCTTCGTTTATTCATTAATATATTTGATAAAATATTTAAATAAAATACTAAAATATAAAATTGTTCATCAATAATCAAATAATTATTAATAACAAATAAGTAAAAAAATACGAAAAATAAAAATACGAAGATTTATGCAAAATTCATTTGCTTTTTTTTTCTTTTTTGTTGCATTTCTTGCTAAATTTTTTATGATTTGAGAAAAATCTTAATTTTAGAATATTTTTATGGATAAAAATTTGCAAGTTAGATGAAAAAAAGAAAAAAAAAAACGATAGAAAGAAATAAAGAGGAAGGATGAAAAGGAATGAAAATAAAAAGAAAGAGGGAAATTTCAATTAAAAGTTAAGATACAAATTAAATAAGAGAATTTCTGTTTCTTCCTTTCTTTCTTTCTTTCTTTTTTTTTTGCCCTTTTTCTCTCTCTCTCTTTCTCTCTTATCTTTCTAAAATATTTGAGGAGAAATTTTAAAATTAGTTTTAGACAAGGATGAAAATATAGAGAATATATGGTGTAAGCAAAGGTAGACGTGTCTGCTACTATATTTTAAGCTTTTAGCTTCGAAAAACCCGAATTTTTAAGCTCCAGCTCGAGCTCGAGCTCAAGCTTAAGCTATAGTTTGCGTGGGTGATGATGATCTTTTCGCTTAGCATACTTATTTCAATCTATTTATCTGATTCGTATGATGTAACAAATTTCGAGAAAAAGAATTTTTGGTTCGAGAATTCGAGAATTCTCACTTTCTCTCCTCACCTGCTTGAACGAAACTTTCAGCAATCGGGTAAAAGTTTTTAGTTTAAAAGTTTGAGAATAATCAACTTCGAGAAAAATATTTTCCCTTTCAATGCTTCAACTTCTCAAAAACTTATTTTATTTTTCTTTTCAAATAATCAGTATTCCCTTCTCAAAAATATTTTTGCAGCCAATCCTTCATTTATTTTTGTTGTAAACTTTAAAAATTAAAATTTTAAATAAAACGAAAGACGAAAGTGGAAGAAAGAGAGACAGAGAGAGAAAAAAAGAAGGAGAGAGGGAGAGATTTTTTTGTTTTTGTTTTGTTTTGTATTAACTAATTCTGAACTTCAATAGAATTGATGAAATATGAAATATACATAACAATACAATATATGCTTTGTGTATTTTTTTTTTTTTTCAAAAAAGAAAAAGTAAAAAAAATAAATAAAAGAAATAGTACTTTAAAAAAAAAAAAAATAAAATAAAAGAATGAGAAAAAGAAAACTTCGTTCTTTTTTTCTTACAAAAAATTTAGTATAAAATAAAATTTCAAGAAAAAATAAAACTTTTTTAGAAAAAACAAAAAAGATATATAAATTTTTAAATAGTAAAAATTAGCCAAAAATAACTTTCCCTTCATTTTTTTTTTTTTTTTTTTTTTGCTAAAATATATGAACAAAAATATGTAAAAATTTTATCATAACTTCCTCCTCTTCAAAATTTTCATTTTCCTTCTCCTATTTCCTCCTCATTTTCCTTCATCATCATCATTCTATCTTCATTTCCTCCAATATTTTCTCGATGAAGATAAATAAAAGTTTGACTAAAATATTATCCAGTTTAGTTCTTACATTTCTAATTCCAAGACTTTAACACGAAAATTTCTTTTCTTCTCTTTCTCAATTTCGCTCATCTAAAATTTCAATAATCTTTTAGCAAATTTCTAAACTCCTCTTCAACAAAATTACATCTTCCAATCCAACAAAATATGTCTACAAAATGTTTTCTCATATTCTTGAACAAGTTTATATATATATATATATATATATAAATGCATCAAATAACATTTATCCTCACAAATAGATATAGAGAACTATCAGTATCTTGTATATTACTCTTTATTCAAATTTATTATTTCATAATTTTATTCAAAATTTTTTTGAAATTTTTTTTCTTTCCTTTTCTTCTCTCTCTCTCTCTCTCTCTCTCTCCTCATTGTTTTTCCTATTTTTTCAAATTTTTCTTTTTTTTTTTTTTAAAAACTCAATCTTCTTCATCTTCATTCTCAAACTATTACACAATTAAGCAATTTTAAACTTTTTTTTACTCTCTTTTTTCTCTCTTCCCTACCAAACCAATCCAATCTTTTCATCAATTTTATTTTTATTTTTGTTTAAAAAATTTTGCAAAATAATTTTGCTCAAATGTTAAGTGAAATTTATTCGAGTGATTATATAGGTTTCAAAATATTTCGGTAAATTAATTAATTGAAATGAAATATACAAAAAAAAAGGAAAGAAAAATACATCAAACAAATGATCATTTTATTATTTGACATATAAATTCATTTTGCTATAATTATTTGTTTTTCTGCTTCTGCCTTGATTTTTGGTAAAAATAATTTTATTACATTAATTCCAGTTTTGTTCGTTTTATATTAATTTCTATTTTGAAATTTCCCTTTTGTTTTCAGTCCAGAACATTTTTATGCTAACTTTCAAGGAATTATTGAATTTCATCAACTTTGCTATTTTTGCTATTTATTATTATTATTATTATTATTGTTATTATTATTACTATTATTATTGTTGTTGTTATTATTGTTTTCTTTTTGTTGTTGTTGTTATTATTATTGTTGTTTCGTTATTATTGTTGTTTCGTATTGTTATTATTATTATTATTGTTGTTGTTTTGTATATTCTAATTTTGGGATTTGCATAATTTTACAAGTTTTATTAGTTTTTGTTCTTCATTTTTATTTTTTATCATCACTAAGGAAATGCTTTGTTTCAGTGTGATCTTATTGATCATTGTAATTATTTTGAGCACATTTTTTCCTGCTTTAAATGGAAGAAAGTAATTAATAAATTTTAAGCTTGAAATAAAATTATTTCCCAAAAATATCAGTCATTTATTGACTGCTTTGGCTAATTAGTCAAAACTATTCGATTTAATTAGCATTTTCGAATAGTTCTATTTACTAATTTCAATTTTTTTTTTTATTGATTTGAATCAAAAAAAAAAAAATATTAATTTTTCTTAAATATAAAGAGAATGTTTGACTGTTTATATTTTATATTTCAATAGTATTTTTATAAAATATAAATAGGTATTTCTATTCGATAATCAGCTTATTCTCATCCCTTATTCTCATCAACTTGTTCAAATTAGATTTTAATCAATTCTTTTTTTTTTTTTTTTTATTTCACCTTATCTTTTGATTATTTCAATTGCTTTTAATGCTTTCAATCGTTATTAATTCGAAAATTCGACAAGAATAGTGTAAATATGTTTTTTTTGATTTTTATTTCTTACAAAAAAAAAAAAGAAAATCCAAACATTGCCCAATTAAATTATTTTTCTAATCATCCCTCAAAAAATGATTACTTTATGGAATAAAAAAGAAAAAAAGAAAGAAACAAAATAATTATTTGCATTTTTGTGATAATTCAGATAATTTTATTAATATATTTTAAAAATCTCAAATATTTCGTGATTTTTTTCATCTAATTTTCATTTTTTTTTTTTTAAACTTATAAAATTATAATTAATGCACATTTTGTTTTCAATTTATATATAATATATTCGATTCCAATTAATAATTTCGAATTTATATCATTTTAACGAAATTATTCACCCAACAAATAATGATATAATAATAATAATATGCCGAAATATTCCTAATTCCAAAAAATTTAATTTAATTTTTTTCTTTTTTTCTCTATTTCTCTCCGTTTCTTTCATCATTTAACATTTAAAATAATTTTCAACTGACCTATAAAAGAAATTGACCTTCTTACCTGGCCCCGCATGTCAATTTGCTCTATTTTCCTCGTCTCTCGATGTCACCTCGTCCTATTTCCCGCGCCCCCATTCTCCTCCTTTTAAGTTTATTTTTATCTATTGCTCAAGAAAGTTCTTTGTTGGTTCATATTATTATTCCAGTATATTTCAAATTTAATTGTTAGAATTTCATTATTTTTTAATTTTTGTTTTTCCTCTTTTTTAAATCTTTCCTTTAATTCATAGAAGAATGATTCTTGACAATAATTATAAAATTATCGAAGAAAAATTGAAAAATTTTAAAAAAATTTTAAAAGAATTTTTCATAATTTCTGCTTTCATTTTAAATTATTCTTCGAAATTTTACTTATAAAATGGAAATATTCTTCTTTTACTACAAAGAATTATAATTAATTAACTTAGTTTACCAATTAATTATTAAATATATCAAAAATGCAAATAATTAAATAATAATTCAACCGGTTTCTTATATTTGTTTAAATTTATTATCTAATTTTTTCATTTCTTCTAATATGCTCCTTTTTTTTTCATTAATTATCTTAAAATATTTATTCCTTATTTTCGTTTCAATTTCATCTAATATTTACTGAAATATTATTTTACAGAAAAAAAAAAAAAAAAAAAAAAAAAGGAAAAACGCAAATAAGCAAAGAATTGAATTGTTGGGGCGAAGTGTGTCATTGAAGCGTAAATGTTTTCAGGATTAATTAGCGCGCGTAATTAACAAAAATATTTTTATAAAATATGGCAAAGAAAAGCATGAAAAATAAGCAACAAATAAATTATTAAATTATTGAGCGGAATAGCTGTATGAAATAAATTAACATTAATTAATCCTGAAGAAATTCTTCTTTTACCTGTATGATATTTTAATCTGCTACCAATTCCAAAAAATGAAGATGCTGATTTTTCTCGAGAATATTCACGCTTGGATAGCATAAGAATATTAAAGTCGCAATTTTTTTTATTTAAAAAAAAAAAAAAAAAAAGAAGCTTTTGCAATTTTTAGCAATAACTAGTTTATAAAAAAAAAAATCGTGAAAAAAAAAATTGTTTATTTTTTGCTGTCTTTTTTCAACGTCATTTGTTAAATTTTATTTTATTTTATTTTCCGTTCCAATTAATCAGTGCTTTTTTTTTTGCTATTTTAATTAAATGATTACATGGAAAAATATTTGTTGCAGTTTTTTTTTTTTTTTTTTTTTCAAAAAAAGCTGTAAAAAAACTTTTGTTAAAAAAAAAAAAAGAAAACAAAATAACAGGTGTTTTTTTTAACTCTTATTGTTAAAATACACAAAAAAAAAAAAATATTTTCATAATAATAATTCCTTCAGAATATTCTTAAATCTTTCTTTCTTTCTTTCTCCTTTTCTCTTTCTTTCTCTCTTTCACCTTTTTTTCGTTTCTTTTCAGAAAAATTTTTCCATCTTTTGTTTTTCTTTTTTTTTTTTTTTTAAATTTAGCAAAAAAAAAAAAAGAAGTAATGACAATTTTTTCAGTTTTTTGCAAAGTAGGAAAAAAAAAAAAAAGAAATAAAGCTTTCGTTAAACTAAAATTGCTTTTGCCATTTCATTTTCAATTCATTCATTCATTCATTCATTCATTTCTTTTAGAAAGAGAGAGAGAGAGAGAGAGAGAGGGAGACAGAAAAAGTGGAGGAAAAAAAAGTCTGAAAAATATTTGTTTGTTTTTATTTTCATCATCATCATCATCATCATTTTAACTGCTAAACAACATCTTTTTGGATTCTTTCAATTTTCTTTCTCTCTCTTTCTCTCTCACTTTTTCAATCTTTTTTCTCAAAAATTTCGTATAGTTCAGTTCAATTTTTCAATCACCAAAATTTCCAGTTAGAAAAGTTTTCGAACAAAATTGCATACACAAACACACACACACACACACACACACACACACACACACACTTTCACTTCATTATTTTAAGATGAAAAGAGTGGGAGTTGTTTAGTTTGTTGCTTTCTTCAATTTCTTACACCAAAATATCATTTCATTTCAACTTGTTATTTGACGATGAAACTTGGAATATAACTATCTATCCATCTATTCGAATTTTAAATTTATATTAATGCAACAAAATTAGTATTTTAAGTTAGATTATGCAATTTAATATTCAATTTAATTCGATATTTATTCTTTTGCAACAAAAATTGCAATCGAATTTTAGTTTCATATTAATATAATTGATTAATATTTTTAGGTTAGATTATGCAATTTAATATTCAGCTCAATTCAACATTTATTCTTTTGCAACAAAAATGAAAAATTTAACATTAAAAGTAAATTTAAGTAATAAGTAGACAGTTTATATTCTGTTCAAATTTTAATTTTATATTTATACAATTCAAATAATATTTTAAGTTACATTAATTGGCATTCATTTTAATTCATCTTTTTTTTTTTTTTTTGTTGCAAAAATGAAAAATTGAAATTAAAATGAATTTAAGCAATAAGCAAATCATATCCGCAATAATAAATAATGATAATAATCTATACACATATAAATAAAATCATTAATTGATAAATTAATTGTAGAAGAAAAAAAGAATGAGTGAATGCGATAGAGGAGGCATTATCATTGATAAAATCTATACTTATAACAAGAATGATAGTACATTATCAGTTTTAAAATTTGGAATTTATGATAATTGATTATATTCTTGAAAGATTTCGCTTTTATGTTAATCGTTTTATGCTAATCTTTTTTTTTTCTGGTACCAATTAACAGTTATGTGCATTTTCCTTATTTTTTCCGTTTAAAATAATGCAAAAAAAAAAAAAAAAAAATCCTAAATCATTCCAGGATAGCATAATTTATTACTTAATTATTTTTGATCTAAATCTAAATTAATTTTCATATTAGTATCATAAATTTGAACATATTTTTGTATACTTTAAAGACGCCTGTAGCAGCTGATAATATAATAATTTATTGATTAATTATCAATTTTGTCACCCTTGTCCTTATCAATTATCATCATTCAATGATAATTAATAAAAATCTTTTGTGGTTGGCGAAAATTTCTTTTCATTTTTAATGATCGAAGTGAAGGAAGCAACGAAAGATTTCAGTACAAAATAGCTTGAAATTTTGACTAATCAAAGGCCAACTTGTAATTAGGTCATTTCTTTAACAATTTCTACTATAATCAATAGTGGTACTTCTTTGAAATAATACGAATAATTAAATTTTTTTGCATTTTTTTTAATAATTTAAATTTAATGAACTGAATTTTGTCAACTTATAAAATGTTAAAATCTAATAATATTATTAAGATCAAATTTTTGATAATTCTATAATTCTAAAAATGGCAATAAATACTCCGAATTATTATTATTTTTTTTTTTTGACAAATCAATTCAGTTCATCATGTATTAATCACTCGATTAGCTAATTATCGATTCATTTAATAATCACTTATTTTCTCAGTTACTTGATAAAAACTAAATGGTTGAATTTATTAATTTATTATTTGAAATCAAAATTCTAAATCAAATATTTAACTTCGACTACTTACCACTATTTTGTTGTTTGTTACTGTTTGTTTCTTGCTATTTTCAAATAAATCACTCATCATTAACATTGTTTACATTGAATTTCGAAATTGTATCGATTTGTTCTTTGATCTCTTTGCTGTTTGTTGTTTTTGTTGTTTCTAAGCATAGTTTCCGGCTAATATCATTGTCGCATTATTATTTCAGATAAAAAAAAAAAAAAAAATTATTTGGATCAATGAAAATTTCAAAAATTTTTGAGTATTTCAATTATTACAAAAGATAATTCGAAATATTCAAAATTGGTAGTTTCTTTGAAGAAGAAGAAGAAGAAACAAGTAAGCGTATTTTAATCGTAAAAATGGGAAATTTCCCATCAAAACATTTAGTATTTGATTCTTAATTTTAATTTTAGCTACAATCGGCGAGTTAGATTTGGAGAACGAAAAAAAATTTTTTGTTTTCAATTTGTAACAATTTCAATCCTTACACATTTTGACCGAAATTTAGCCTAGCAGTTGAATCGATGCAGAGGAATGAAATTTGTTACAACAATTTCCGGATAAAATTTGTTCTTTAATTAACTAATTGATTGATAACAATCAATTGGTTTTTGAAATTTTCGCATTTTGCTTCCAAATTAAATGAAAACGAATGTATGATTATTGTAAAAAGTTGCATTTATGCTGTTTGAAAAAATTTCAGATCAGAAATGTTGTTTAAATTTTTTTTTTTTAAATATTTTTCATAAATTTCATTTTTTTCTTAATTTTATGTCTTCAATAAGAAATCAAAATGCTACAAATAAATTATCATCTGAAATGGAATTGAAATGAAAAGAAAAATTTGTGGTTGTATGAATAGAATAATTAATAAAAGTAATTCCATTTATTATTTTCTTCACAAGGTTTCAATTCAAAATCAAATAATTATTTATTGAAAAAAATAAAGAAATAAAAGATAAACAACGAACAAGAATTATTATTTGTTGTTTATCATTTAATGACAAGGTTTTATTGAATCTTAAAAATTTAATTATATCAAAATAATAATTTCAATCCAACTATTAAATTTAATTACTAACTAATACTAATTAACTGATACTAATTACATTACGTTTACCGATATTTAATATGCGCTTCTCCTTTTCTTTTCCGTTATCCATCATTAAGTTCTTTTTTTTTTCAAAAAAGAAAAAAAAGGGAGAAAAAAATTTATAAATGCCTTTTTTTCACATATATCTCTCCTGAAATTCTTCCGCTATCACGCACCTAATTATTTTAAATTAAAATTCCTATCAATTAAAAAAAAATATAATTATCGGTATCTTTTTCCCTCTTACATTTGTTATGTTTGTCGTAAAATTTATTCCAACAGTATAAACCGATAGCATTGGTAATAATGATAATAATAACAGTAACGGTGATGGTAACACATGATAACAATGATAATGATGATGATAATAGTGACAATGATGTTATCAGGGCTGATAGTGTAGATGTAGAATTTTTAGCAAATGTAATAGAAGCAAAAGTTGTTATTGTTGATAGTAAAATGAGGAGCAAAGTTGATAAACAATTTTAATTAATTGATTAATGAAAAGAAAATTCGCTCAAAATAAAATTAATTTATAACAATTTCATTAACTAACAGTTGTTCAACAAAATGCTTAACATATAGTTCGTATTCTTTGTTTTCTTACAACTTTTCTTGTCATATTTTTGTAATAATACCATTAAGCGGCAGAGATTTTAACAAAAAATTTTAACAAAAATTTTTTTTTTTTTTTTAAATCTTAGGAAATTTGAAAAATTTTAAAAATGCTCAACTTTATGAGCGATTTTACATTCGACGCTATTCTAGAAGCACGTTTTCTATGCTTTTTTCTTTTTTCTTTTTTTTTTTTTTTTTTTTTTGCAAATTTTCATTATTATATTTTGTTGAAATATATTCAATTACAGAATTTTGATAATAAATTTTAGCGTTTATAATTAAATTTTTCAAGTTTCATACGAGACAGATGATTGGATGATGATACGATGATTAATCATATATATTTCAGGTTCTTATGTATTTTTCACCAATATGATTTAAATTGTGGTATGTAATTTTTTTGCAATAATTTTTTGAAATTCAATCTTATTATTATCACTTTTAGCTATTAAAATTAATACCTTACCACTGCAAGTTATTTGAGAATTTTGACAAAAAAAGTGAAAAATTGAATTTAATTCTCGCTAATATTTTGAAATTATATGAAAAAAAAAACGCTAATACAGTGTGAGTTTCCATAAATTGCATTTACAAATTCTCGGAAGCTTAACCTATAAGAATTCATTCCCTAAAAAGTTTGAAATTTTTGGAAATATATCAGACTAAATTTTTAAAAACACTCCAAAAATTACATTTGGATCTACAATTGCCTTTTAATCGTATAGTTTTATTTTTTGATTTTTTGATTTTTTTTTTCTTTTTTTTTGCAAATCCAAGTTCCAAGTTTTCCAGTTCCAAGTATTCAATTTTAAGCTTAAATATTGACATCTAAATACAATGGAAAAAAGTGATATTTGGAAAGAACTTTGCTTGGAACCACGAAAATTATCTAATACTTTTTATTGCATTCTCTTGGAAGAAACAAAGTATACACATTTTCACGTGAAACTTTCACCTGGATACGGTACCTTCCGATTTATCTTTTCACGTTTGACAAAATGAACGTACGTTGCTTTTACGGTGGTGACGTACTTCTTTGCATCGCCATACGGAATATTGTAAACTATGGAATGTAAAGAAGTATGTAACCCCTGAAGCTTTCATTCCACTTCACTATTTAATTATCACTCGTCCTCTGCTGCTTATCAGTGATAAAGTTATCAACCATATTTTAGAATTAGTAACGTCAAATATGTATTTATTGATTTTTATCAGTACTACAAATTACATCAATTCATCAAGTTCTGCATAGCAGCGATTCAGATTACGTGAACTCATGAAATCTTTCATGCGATTAATATAAATTACATGAACTCACGAAATGTATTATACCATTAACACAAAATACGTAAATTTACGAAATATCTCACACTATCGCTGTAAATTTAAGTGACTTTGCGAAATCTTTCGTAACCTTAACGCAAATTTGTGAATTCACGAAATTTATTACATATTAATACAGAATACATAAAATCTATGATATACCCCGCACTATCATCCACGATTTTACGAAGTTTCTCATGTAATTAATATGAATTTACGTGAATCTGTGAAATCTTCGTAATATTAATGCAAAATTACGAAATTCACGGTGTAAACTGACGAAATTTTTCTTCGCATTAATCAAACTATGTGAATCTACGAATTTATGTAAACTTGTAAAGTCTTTCATGCCGTTAATGTGAATTATGTGAATTCACGAAATTTCCCGTGCGATGAATGCAAATCGCATAAACTTACGAAATGTGTTATATTAATGCAAAATACGCAAATCGATGTGAATTCTCGAAAATTTGCATATCATTGTTGTGAATCACGTGAATTTACGAAATCTCTCAATCATTAATTCAAATTATGCAAATTCACAAATCTGTTGCGTCAATTATTACAAAATATATAAACCATGAAATCACTCGTATTAATAATGTAAATGATGTAAACTAATGAGATTTTTCGGTAATTAATTTAAATCATACAAATTCGAAAAATCTTTCATACCATTAAAGGAAGATTTCTATGATTATTACATTTTTTGCATACTAATTCGAAAAAAAAAAAAGAAAAAATAGAAGCATCGAAATAATTGTTTAATCGAAAATTTATTCTTTTGAAATGAGATATCATTTTTGATTGATATTAACAGCTTTCAACTTTACCTCACAAGAATTGTTTCATAATTTTATAAAAATGAAGATTTTTAAGTTTTTAAATCAAAATGCTACGTAATTGTTATATGATAATAATGATTAGTAGTAATAATAACAATAATAATAGCGATAATAACATAATAAGTAATAATAATAATAATAATAGTAATAATAATAATAATAATAATAATAATAATAATAATAATAATAATAATAATAATAATAATAATAATAATAATAATAATAATAATAATAATAATAATAATAATAATAATAATAATAATA